>JARYGA010007707.1:0-82472 GCA_030545235.1 Helianthus tuberosus | reverse complement strand
GTTCGCGCATTTCGGACGGCGCGAGTCGATAAGGAGCTCTGGCAATAGGATTAGCTCCAGGAATGAGATCAATGCGAAAGTCAATATCGCGCTTCGGAGGTAGTCCGGGAAGGTCCTCTGGAAAAACTTGAGGAAATTCTCGAACCACTGGAACGTCTTTCACTTCCTTCTTCTCTTTCTTTTCCTTCTCCGCTGCTACGACATGAGCCAAGAAAGCCCTGTATTCCTTACGGAGATACTTGCTAGCTTGTAGGCACGACATAAGCTTGAGACCCTTCGAAGTAGTATCACCGTAAACGCACAATGAATCACCGTTTGCGAGCGAAAAACGAATCATTTTATCGAAGCACACAACTTCGGCATGGTTTTCGCGAAGAAAGTCCATGCCTACTATGACATCAAAGCTTCCTAGTTGCATCGGAATGAGATCGATTGAGAAGATGTGATTGTTGAGCTCGAGAGTGCAATCACGAATAACAGAGTTTACAGCGACGGTTCTTCCGGTAGCGACTTCAACATCGAATGCAGAGGAGAGTCGGGAACGTTTACGACTAAGGAGTTTCTCAAATTCGAGTGACACAAAGCAATTATCGGCTCCAGTATCAAACAAACATGAAGCATAAATACCATTCACAAGGAACGTACCATTGACCACGTTGTTGTCGGCCTGGGCTTGACGCACATTGAGATTGAAAGTTCTGGCGCGTGCGGCCTGTTGCTGCTGCTGTTGTTGCTGCTGTGGTTCCTGCTGTTGCTGTTGGGGTTCTTGTTTCACTACCCTGTTCGGGCACATGTTGGCGAAATGATTCGGGTCGCCACACGTGAAGCATGCTCTGGCTTTGACTGCGGGTGCCGGAGGAGCTTGTTGACCCTGTGGGGCAGCGAGTAGAGCTTGATTGGCAGGAGCTTGACGAATACGGTAGTTAGCAGTAAAGTGGCTGTAGACGTTGCAATGAGCACAGAAGCGGCATTGAATAGCAGTCGGGTGATGATAGGTGCAAGTAGGGCAGAGTGGGTGTGGTCCAGTATATGCACGCTTTGCAGGCGGTGCATTGGCCACAGGCGCCGCTACTTGACGCTGCTGAGCAGGTACAACTTGGATCGGTGCAGCAGTAATCGCACAGTTCTTGTTGGTGGAGCTGTTCTTTCTCTTGTTCTTTCTCTTGTTGCTTGACGAGGTGGCTTCAGCAGTTGGAGCAGTAGCGGTAGCTTGATGCAGATGCTTGGAGGTCTTATCCCACACCCTAGCCTTGACCCTTTTGTCATTGATTTCAGCGGCCAGCAGATAGGTTTCCTCGATCGTGGCAGTCTTAGCCGCTTGCACGAAATTAGCAACGCAGTCGGGCAAAGCTCGGATGTACTTCTTGATGGTCATCTCAGGGGTCTTGACCTGGTCAGGACAGATAATGCTGAGCTGTTTGAAGCGAGCAGTGAGACCAGCATTGTCTCCATCCTTCTGATGTATGTGCCAAAATTCATCTTCAAGCTTTTGACGCTCGTGAGGAGGGCAGAATTCCTCTAGCATGACTTCCTTGAGCTCATCCCACGACAACCCGTAAGCTGCATCATTCCCTCTCTTGTTCCTCTCGGCCGTCCACCAGTCCAAAGCATGGGACTGAAAGACGCCGGTAGCGTTCAGAGTTCGAAGGTCATCAGGGCAACCACTTTGTCGCAGAGTAACCTCGATAGAGTCAAACCAGTGGAATAGAGCAGTAGGACCTCCTTCGCCTGTGAATTCTTTCGGCCCACATGACTTGAATTGTTTGAAACTGAAAGGTCTTGCGACAGCTCTAGGACCTTCAGTCCTCGATTCCTCGGATGATTTGCTGGCGTTCTCATAGGCATCGCTCACTGCCTTTGCTACAGCTTTCGCGACGATGGAAGCAAGACGTCTGTCTTTCTTTTCCTGGCGAGAGAGTGGATGACGGGATCCAGACGACATTGTCTGCAATAGACATCGCCATGGAACTCAACACATGTATTCGAATCTCACCTCACACGTCTAGTACTACTAAAGCTCAGTAACACGTACCATGTAAACGCATACAGTCACAAAATCACAAAATTGCACAAAATCACATAAACACATAGAGCACATAATCACAATATTCCTAAACGTGTAAGCACAATAGCAAGAAACACATATATTCCTAGTCACTAAGGCACCTACGAGCATACAAACCATTCTGACTGCCTCTATTGTCGATCTGCTAGCGACGAGTTGTGTGGGTTTTGTGTTTTAGCAGGAGCAATAGTGTTGAGTTGAAACCAATAGTACCTCAAAACGTTAACAAATAACAGAAAATGCATAAAATTTCATAAAGGTCGATAAATCGAAGGTAGATTGTCTGTGGCTAATAGACTTCGACTAACCAAAGTGGCTCGACTATTCGCAAGGATCCTGCACAATTACCTCCAGGACTATGCCTTTGCCTCGATTCTTGGGTGTTGGCGCAATTCCCATTGGTTATATTGTGTCTTTAGATCGTTGGAGTCCATCGAACTTTGGTGGAAGTTTTGTATAAAAGCGGGACGAGTCGTCAAGGTTAGGGTTTCACCCCTATCTTGCAACTTCCGTCCTCGTTTTTTGATAAAAATTGAGGAGATTATTCATCAAAATATGGATTTCGCTCCTGATTTGGTATGATTCTCCTCGTTTGTAGCTAAAACGCAAGCTGATTAGGCAACCTTAGTCGAGAGTTTGCGGTTTTCACACCTATTCTCGGCCTTATTACCTGTTCACAACTTGAAAATTCAAGTGCAATGATAGAAAAGAGTGAGTGATAATGGTGAGTTTACGCATACGCGTGAGTTGGTCTGTTGGTTCTTAACTATAGACTAGGTCTCTAAGACTTCGACCCGGACTAGGTCGAGTCTTGCCTAATTCCCTATAGTTATGGCTCTGATACCAATCTGTCACACCCCAACCGATGGCGGAATCATCGGGGCGTGGCACTGAGCGAAACAGATTGTCCAGAAGTTTCCATAACAACTATCATCACCATTTAATTAAAGCATTACGTCCCATACCGTAACATAAATAGTCAAACAAGTTATTACAGACAACATCAAAACAAATATTCTGTTCCGACAACTCAGATTTAATTAAGTAGCAATTGTTTATCTACTTCTAGAGACCCCTAATAAGTTATCTTCAGACAACTATTTGTTGGGCTCTAAAGCTTTATTCTAGCTTCCATTCCCTACCACATATGCGTCCTAAGCACCTGTCACATATGTTAAAATAAAGTCAATACATAAAATGTAAAGGTGAGCATACAAGTTTGATAATAGCATATAGAGTTCGAATTCGTTTACGCATAACCAGCACGTACACATAGTGAAATGAAGCACGTTAGTTATCGACATAGATCCATCGATACCAATGACTGCGGGTTGACTGCCCGAGGCAGTTCGCAATACATGATTACCACCGTAATCCATGCAAGTAAAAGATCCTTAACAACCCCCGTGTGAACGGGTGCTGAGTCCAAACTATAGTACTATCGTTGCTAAGGCAGGTAGACAGCATTCCATGTGTAAACATAACAAACAAGCATTCATAAGCCACGTATAACATGCATTAATGGTTAAGCATTAAAATAGCTTGAGTAGTGTGATAGTTGTAGTTTGAATAGTTGTAACGTATGTAACACCTAAGAGTGCTAAAGCAAAAAGGGTTCGAGTATACTCACAGCGATTGTGGATTGAAGGGAGCGCTTTACAGCGAGTACGGTTAGCCTGAATAGATTTGATAACGTAACGATAAGTGGCACGTAAAACAGTACAAGTGAGAGTGGGTAGGATGACTGATCGTGCGGATCAGTTATCCGTGAGTAGAAGTCATCTGTGCGCATGACCTATCCGTGCGGATGGTGATGCGTGCGGATGGTGATCCATCCGGATAAGTTATCCGTGCGTGCGACTGTCCGTGCGGGTGGCAACCCGTGTGGATTAGTTGTGCGTGCGGATGACTTATCCGTACGGACAAGTTGTTTGTGTGGATAAACGTTCAAGTGGATTGTTTCTTCCTGAGATGTGTTTGTGTATGATGGCTTGTGCTTTGGAGTTTTCGTTGTAGCATTTAGAAAACACATTAGTGTTTCTACCTTTCAAGCCTGTCGCGCGGACGACAGTCCGTGCATACGGTAGTCCGTGCGGACAGTGGTGGTCCGTGCGGACAGTCTGTGCGCGCGGGCAGAGCCAATCCGTCCGGATAGCCTGTCCGTGCGTATGACTTGGCCGTGCGGATGAACATTGTTTGAATTTTAGTTTAAGGCCTTAGTATCTCATGATCCGAAGAGTAATCCATTCAGAGGTCGTCCGTCCGGATTTGCTCATTCGTCGATACTCAAACCTTGTTTGGAAAGTGGGTCCCAAGGGTAGCTCGTCCGGGTGGCAATCCGTCCGTATGGTCTGTACGCGCGGACAGCTAGTCCGTGCGGACAGCTTGTCCGTGCGGACAGCTAGTCCGGGCGGACAACTGGTCTGATTGTTCCGTTCGTCTACACTTGGTTTCTGTTGTCGTTTATCGAGACGTTTTGATCTCGTGGCAACCACTTGGAGTTGTGTTCTCACCCGCGTGACTAGACCGGTCAGGAACCACCCTAATTCGGCCTGTTGGCGACTCAGAACAGTCATCCCGGTTATCCCCGAAATCAGTTGTCTGTGGGTAGGATTCCAGATCTAGAACTAGTGAATCACTATTAACGAGTAGAACACTAGAACCGATCTGATTCGTACCGGTTTTAAGGGTAAAAGAAGGAGAGAACTTAGGTTTATTTCTTTCAACTCTTTTATCCTTAGAAAAGTTTAGATCTAGGTGGAATTGTTGTGAAATCTTGTGGAAATCGTTTAGATCTGAGATACTCTTGGTGGAATGAGGTCAAGCTTGAAGTTCTTATGAACTTCATGATGACGTCACCCGGGAATACCTCGAATCTGGATGATTTCGTGGTTAAAAGTGAAGATTTGAAAGATGGAAATGTGTAGAATTGTGTAGTGATTAAATATGTACAAGAATTAGTGCAAGACCTTACCTGGATTGAGAGAAATCTGAGAAAGAGTGAAGAATGCGTGCGGTTCGGACGTCACTTGCCAAAAGTGGAAAAAGTGGAGAGTGACTCGTGTATTTATAGGATGCCAAAAAGGGAAAGGGGTGAGCCGTGCGCATGGCACGCACCCGGGTAGGCTATCCGCGCGGACTGGTCATCTGTGCGGACTGGCAATCCGTGCGGACTGGCAATCCGTGCGGATTGGCCATCCGTGCGGATGCCGCCTGCTTTGGGGTGTTTGGCGCGATGTTGTTTCGGTTTCGATTTGCGAGCGATTCGATAGGGTTTCCTAGTCAAATTACTTTCAGTCCCAACTACTTCTTATAGGGTTCGACTCGGAATTCGGGTTCGGGTTCGTTGACATTCGGGTTAGACTTCGAGTTCGATTGAGTTCGCTTGATTATCACAACACAACATAAAATAAACATGCACAGGTAACACGTAAGGCACACACACGTATAAGCAACAAGTAAAATACACAGTTCGAGTTACGGTTCGATATCGATTTGATTATCATAGCTTGATTAACTTTATCGCATTGTTACTTCCTATCATTCACAGTCGTAGGTCGACTGAAATGCGGTTAGCGTGATTCGGTTATTGTAATGAACGACACTTACTCCAAATAATATAAATAAAATAGAAACATTTCTACGAGTCAAGTCGCGCGAAAACGGTCGTTGACTTTGACCTTGACTTTGACTTTCACTCGTGAAAACACGGGGTGTTACAACAGCAGTTGGAAGAAAGATCAAACCATTGCCTAAAACTCCTCCTGTATCCTCACAAAAGGATCAGGTTGTAATCACAGGGACACCAAATTATGAAGCTCTTGATCCACTTGGCTCTATCTTCCTCTGTCCTAATCCCAAGGACATGTCTCTTTCAACACCTATACCCTCACCCATCATATTACCACAATCAATAATACCC
Organism: Helianthus tuberosus; assembly: GCA_030545235.1. Classification (NCBI taxonomy): domain Eukaryota; kingdom Viridiplantae; phylum Streptophyta; class Magnoliopsida; order Asterales; family Asteraceae; genus Helianthus; species Helianthus tuberosus. Next base: position 76,485 of record JARYGA010007707.1, on the reverse strand, counting down.
CTGTTGCATGCAGTTGATATTGCACAGACACAAACTAGTTCCTCTCTATCACCTATCACTGAGAGTATACCCCCACAAGTGACTGGGTCTGATGCTTATACCTCTGTTATCCCAGTAACAGTTGAGTAGGTTACACTGCAGGAGTTACAAGTAACTCTTGTCAGTAGTTCAAGTGGAGCAGCAACTACAACTGATGGATCAACAGATCTTCAGTTGGACAGTTGTTTCATAAGTAAGACTCCCTTGAAGGTAATTTCTTCTATAGCACCATCGATAACCACTAGTGAGCCTATTTTGACCACTAGTAACATCAAAGGATTATCAAGTGCTGAAGAAAGAAGTCCCCAGTACCAAGAACAAGGGGCATCAATGTGTGACTTTTGGGACTCAGTTCCTAAGACACACATTGATAAAACCACTACTGGTGGGGATTCAGATGATCCTACTAATGTAGGTGATGATTCAAAATATCAGAAATTGACGGAAAGAGTTGAAAAACTTGAAGATGTGATGATTCAAAATATCAGAAATTGACGGAAAGAGTTGAAAAACTTGAAGATTCAGTTGCTGAAATTAAAGATATGGTGTAAGAGATTTTAAAAGCTCAAAAAGCACAAGCCACTGCTGTTCCTGCTCAAGCACCTGCACAACATGCATTTGCTGAAAATGAGCTTTGGAATATTTTTAAACCCATGCTTGAAAAACAGCAACATATGGCTGATCAAAAGCATGCTATTCATGTACAAATGCTGACCAACAAGGTGGAATCAAGGTTTAAAGACACTCAAGCAGATATCAAGGCTATAAAGGCTAGCATTCAAAGTGCCTCTGGCAAAGTTCCTTCTTCCCTATCATTTCTTGATAACCCCCCTTCAGATAATGCCAAAAAGGGGGAGAATATCAAGCTGTTGAGAAAAATGAATAAGATGGGAATAGAATATGGCCTTTATATTGAGCCTGAAAAAGATAAAGAAAAAGAAAAGCAGGTCTCAAAACTTGTTAGTCAAACAGTTGCCATCTCTTCAACACACACAACTACAACCACAGCTCCACCTTCAACACACACCACTCCATCACACACCACCAAAACCACTGCCCTCACATCATCATCATTACCTCCTATTATAAAACAGAAGACAACAGATGTTACAACATCTGCTGTAATGACAACAGTAGTTGGAACACCAGTTGTTTCAACCACTGTTAGTCAATCACAATCACAAACCACTGACATTCATATTACAACCACTGAGCCACATAAGACATCATCAGCCTCTCCTACAATAAAAAGGAGAAGGGTTTTCATTCCTGATGATGATTCTCCATCAACATCACCAAAAACAAAATCACCACCTCCATCCCCTGCTCAAAAGCAGAAGACATCTGCTGACATATCAGCAGTTGTAATGACAACAGCGGTTGAGACACCAGTTGTTTCAACCACTGTTAGTCAGACATCCACCACTGTTTCCACCAGTCTCACATCACAACCAGCAAAGCTCTACACCAGAAAAAGAAAACTTACCCAGCCAGATGAGGACCAATATGATCCCACTGCTACAAAATATCCGTTGGAACTTGAAGCCATAAAAAATGAGATGAGGCAGTTCTACACTGATGATGATCCTTCAAACAGAAGGTTTCCCTCACTCGTTGGCTTCATGATTCCAGAGGATATGGATGAGTATCTTCAGCTCAAAACAAGACAGGCTAAGATAATAGCAAAAGTTGAGTGTAAAGGTCAAGGTGATGAAGCCATTGCTGAAAGATTGGAATCTCTGCTCACTAAAGTCAATCTAATAAAAGATTTTGCACAAGAGCTGAGCAAAGAAAAGGCAGAACAAAGAAAAGAGATGAGAAGAAAACTTCTTGCTTACATAATGCAAGAAAAATTTTATCCTGCTGAAGTAAACCAATTTGAAGAATGGCCAATATTACTTTTAAAGCATGAAGCTGATAGGATTGATAAACTCAAGAATGATCCTAAAAAGAAGAAAAATGCTCCCAATTGGAGTAAATACAAAAAGTTCATCAATGACCAAACAGCTGAGTACAAAAGAAAGAAACAGGAGCTGGTGGATGCAAAAGTGGACACTGCAAATGCCATATCAAAATGGTCAAAGCAGCAAACTGATGAAGCCTATGAAAGGCTGAAGAAAAGGAAGATAACTGTTTCAGGCACTTCAAAGAAGCATGAACAAATGATGAAGCTTGAACAGAAGATAGGAAACCTCAAAACACTGTTCCGGTCTACTTTTGTGACAAACCAAGAAGAAGGAGAACAGCTGACCAGTGAAGAGGTAAAAGAAAAGGAAGTTGAGTACTTCAAAGAAACCATCATGAAAATGGGTCTAAAAGAAGAGAACTCGGAAAAACTTCAAAACCTTTTTAAGAAGGTGTTAACTAAACCTGCATCACCATCTGCTTCAGAAATTTCAGACATTGAGCCAGATCAACAAAAGAGACAAGAGCAGATAGAAAAAGAAACTGCAGAAGACATAGCTGCAGCTAACAATGTTATTGAAATGGCCTTCAAAAGAATGTCTGAAAGTCTGCAAGTTTTCTCAAGGCCAATATCTCAAAGCTCATCTTCAAATAAATCTCTCCCAAGAAACCCATTGGGTTTACAAGTACTAAAGTGGATGTCTGATCAAAAGACCCACGTATTGACCCTGGTCAGATACAATGGTGAAGTGAAGTACATATCAAGGAAAGAAGCACTAGGCCTTAGTGTTGAAGATTTGCAGGATCTCCTTGAACTTTCACTGTGCAGGGATGAGGATGACACAAGTTCCAAAGAATTTGAAGAAGAATTTAAGTGAAAAGCAAGGGAACTTCTGATGAGGAATAAAGATCCAGAATAATGAAGGGTTTTGGCATTATCTGTTCCAGGGGGAGATTGTTGGGATTGAACCCTACCAGAGGAACAGATAATGTAAAGCCAAAACCGGATCATGACAGTGGATTCACAATAATCAGCTGTTTACTTTAAGCTTTCCCCTTGACAGTGAATCAAACATCTGATATGCTCCAAGTACTGCTCTTATCAACAACTGCTGATCCTATAAACCACTGTGAAACCAAAACACTGATGAAGTTTAAAGGCTGAAGCTCAATCTACTGCTGAAATCCAAGTACTGCTGAAGAGTTCAAGCACTGCCCATTCAAGGCCTGATCACCCTTTGAAGAAAGCACTGTTGCTCATACAACAGTGGTTGACTACATCAGTGGAATGAAGAGTCGGTGTTTATACATCAGTGCTTAGAATGTAAATCAGTGTCTGTATTGTCAGTAGTTATAGACCAGTGGTTAGAGTTTGCTAGGTTGTTAGATGTCACTTTCATGATGACGTCAGTTTTGATTCTCAGTGGTTTGTTTTTGTCTATAAATGGAGCAGTACTCTGTACTGTTACATTTGATTCGTTTTGAGAGAGTCCTTCTCCTCAATTCAATCCTTTCATCTTGTGCAAACCAACCATGGGGTATCAAGCTGAGGGGGAGCTTAGTTTGTAAGCATGCTTGTAATCTTTTACTTTTGATGTAATCTTTCGACTCTATGAAAAAGCAATTGTTTATCAAACTATATTCTCCTTTGATTGTGTTTACAAAGTTTGTTATTCATTTCCGCTGCAATATACATTGTTTCATATTTATCTTATGTTCAAATTATACAAACAAGCACAATCAGGAGAGCCTCAGATCCTAACAGGTTTGCATTTGATCCTACTCCTAAATCCAACTTCATTGATTTTTATGAAATAAGTTATTAGTTTATTACCGTATTTTGATATTAAAATAATAAAACTTGTCCAAAGAAACGTTGTGGTGAAATTAGATAAACTAAGATTATTTTAACTTAAATTCGTCAAAACTTAATGAAAGAAGTGTGTAAAAATGTTGAGGTGCATAAGTTCATGAAATATATATATATTACACGATTTCTTTTATCCTATAATTTGTACGCCATGCCCATAGCCGTACGAGCGTCCGTCAATACACGCAGGTGAAGCTAATTTAGATAATTAAATTAATCAAATTAATATATATAAATCATACCGAGAAGTTTAAAATTGTCATTGCGAGATCATAAATCCCGGTATTTGTGCGAAGATACTTCAAAATCAAAACTAATTCAAACCCTAAATCAAATTCAAAAACCTTACACTCTTCTTCCCCAACCTTCGTTCGTAATGAGGACTACTAATTTAGGAGTTGTAAGGGAGAAACATAGCAAGAGTAACAATGATCGACCACAATCAAAGAAGATGAATCCAGGTTATTGATTATACATGCGATTTGATGAGGGGTTTTGATAAGGGTTTTGTACGATACATGCGATTTTGTATGATTAGTGGTGTTTGGTAAGGGTTTAGTGTGATACATGCGATTTTGTATGATTATAGGGTTTTGATAATGGTTTAGTGTGATACATGCGATTTTTAATGATTAGGGGTTTTTGATTAGGTTATGTCTTGGTTATGATTCTTATAATATGCGAAATAGATATAAAAATTATGTTTGGATTATTGTAATATGTGAATTCTGATTACACGTTGCATATATCTGTGCTTTGAAAACAGGGTTTTACAATATGGGAAATACATGTGAAACTATTAGGTTATGTCTTGATTAGGATTCTTATAATATGCGAAATAGATGTCAAAATTATATTTGGATTATTCTAATATGTGAATTCTGATTATACATTGCATATATCTGTGCTTTGAAAACATGATTTTACAAATATGCGAAATACATGTGAAACTATGAGTGTGGTTTCTTACAACATGCGAAATACATGTGAAACTATTAGTGTGGTTTCTTATAATATGCGAAGTTAGTTTTTGAGTAACATGCGATTTTGTAGAAATTAATGATGATGATGATGATGATGGCGACGACGACGACGACTTTGAGATGCCTATATCTACACTTAGGAAAGTGAACAACCCGAAGTAAAAAAGGGCTGTAGAAGAAAATATTGATGATAATGACTTCGTTGAGCCTGTACCAAAAACAAAGAATCTAAAAGAGGGTGAGAAAAGGAAAAAGTTCACATAATGATGATGGTGATGATTATCAAGAACCAGCTAAGAAATCTAAAATACAAAAAATGAGCCTTCCAAAATAGTCGAAAAGGGAAAAAAACGAGCCAACCTGAACCACCTAGAATACAACCTAGGCCTTTTCTTTGAATGTCACCATGAAGCATTGCTGTTGCGATGTTAACCTACACCGTACATGGAAACTGTTAGAAATTTTTCAAAAGCACAAGTTGCTGACGTGAAAAGTATAGGTTTTGGGTCTGTTCTAGATATGGATCTTAACCATATTTCAAAACATTTAGGATTTTGGCTTGTTAGAAACTTTGATGAGGAGTTCGATGAGCTTAACATAGGAAATCATCGAATCAAAATTAGTTCGGATTCAGTTTATAAGGTCTTTGGAATACCAAAAGGATCTAAGTCGGTTGTTACAGTTGTTGATAAAAGAAAAGTTAAGAAAGTTGAAAAAATTGAAAAGAGTAAGGAACCCAAAGTTGGGGATAGTTTTATAGATCAGTTCATCAGTCAATGGGCAGACAATGAGAGGGAGGAAGCCTGTTTAAAATCAATTTCCTATTATATTGGATGGAAATTTTGTGGAGATTACTAAAGCTACAACTGCAAATGATAAATGTTTGCTGGGCGTAGACGTTGTTGAAGATATACCACATCTAGATTGGTGCTCATATCTACTAGAGACCTTACGTGGGACTAGAAAGGGGTGGAAAAACACAAAAATACAGTACGTTGGATCTGTCGCCTTTCTCATGGTATGTTTTACTATACTTGTTAACAATATAGGAAAAAATAAATAAATATGTATTTTAAGTAAAACTTACCTCTTTTTTATAGTTAAACAACTTTTATGCACGCATGAGTAGAACAAGAGGCGTCGGCTATTCATTCTAGTCGTCGAGATGTCGGTTGTTCGTTATATCACATCTGCGATGATTGATAAAGTTGAAGAACATGTTTTTGATAAAGGACCTCTGACGTATAATGAAAATGAAAATGATTATGAACCAGAGTAAGAGCAGGATCGTTCAACGGAGGAGTATACAATACCACCCGTTGACACCACAAAAAGCTACACAAAATGAACTACACCTACAATAGAAAACGAAGAGGACCCTTGCGGGCACACAGATGATATGCTTGATTTCAGCAATAACATGCCAGAAACGTGACCGTTGAACCTTGTGGTAGGAGTTGGAACACAGACACAGAAAATGATGGATTATTGCAACACTCTTGTTCAACTTTCTCCTAATATAATCTACGGTTCCGAACAACAACACCAACGAGAGGCTTCGAACATCAATAAACGGCTATTCCCCATAAATATTAATTTCATGTATTTTTACATACAACATTGATGATATTCTCAGCGGATTATTGTACCAAAATATTAGAGAATCTATTGAAACGAATGACGAGCAATATGAAGAAATACAATACAATTGTTCAAGAAATGAACAACTTGGTTTCAGATGCAAAAACAAAGTGTTTTTGGGATCCGAAAATTATGCAAGTGTGTAAGTAGTGGAAAGACACACTTCGAAAAACAACAGTTTGTGTGCCGCATGATTCCCCTGATTCGGTTCGAGAGCCTGAATCTGCAGCTTGTAATGTTGATCAAGAATATGACGTAAACAAAGAATGTAGAGGGAATGCAGAAGTTCAAGAAGTCATAGCCAATATTGTGGACAGTGTGAGAAACATGGAATCAGAAAGTAAAACATGCGATTTCATATGCACATGCGATTTCATATAGACATGCGATTTCATATACAACATGCGATTTTGATTCTAGCTTATTAAATATGCGAAAATGCTTGTGTAGGACTATGCAGACAGATGATGGGGGAGTAACAGACACCTGTATTACAAAATTGCAAACTTTGGAACCGCGTTTATACGTTTACGACTCACTAGTGCAAGGTAAACACTTTCATTACAAAAAAATAACAAAACCTTATCTATACTACCTTATTAAGCAGACTAGGTTTTCTACCCTTATGTTAATTTTACATTGTGTACACATCTTCAAGCAACATGTACAAGAGAGCCAAGCTATTTTAGTGGGGGTAAACTTTCCATTGTTCAAAAACTCAAGACACTTTAGGGATATTTTAGGGATTTTGGCATCTTTGTAACCTATAATATTAAGGTGACATGTGAAGAGTCTAACTTAAATGATTAAATTTATTGTAATTTCTACAAATTAGAATGAATGCACATGGATTTTGCAATTTAAAAAATAAGTTTAAATTTGTTTTATCAAATTTTATATGTTTGTGATCTATCAATTATCAGTGTTCTTCTTCTCTCTCACAACCATTTTGGTTCCGTTCATTCTTATGATTTTGGTTTCTCTTTTTTTTTTTTAAATAAAAGACTTTGATATTCACTAAGAATGTTAATACACATCAAACAATAAACACCATATTAATATAGATATATGAAAAGTTACGTATTATCACACTCTTTTATAAATATATAGAACTCTATTTTTTTTTAAAATAAAAAAAGTTCCAGTTCAAATCTAATAAATTAGTTCAAACTTATATATATATATATATATATATATATATGTATGTATAAAGATAAATTGATAATTTTCAAATTTGGTTATAGTTAATCGTTAACTTATAAATAAGTTATTTTAAACAATTTAGTTAAACCACAATATTCTTTTTAAATGAAGAAACATATATGATCTATTAATTAAGTAAAAATTGACATGCTTCAATTCCAAGAGTTTTGGTTACTGAATTGTTATTGAGTATTAAATAGTCATTAAGCATTTTTTGTTTCACAATAAAAGAGGACTTTTATAATTCCTCCATCAACCAAGAAAATTTGCATATAAAACTATACATAGATATGAAATCTTGGTCTAAATTCGACTCATTGCATCAACATCGAATATTGTGAGGTATATTTCTATGTATGCCTAAATATGAGTTGAGGAACATAATTGTCTTTTTTGCATATAATATTTTGGTGCAAGATGATTATTAGACCCTTTTGACCCGTACTTTGTTCTGGTATTGGTTAAGGGTCTTGAAGATTGGTTTTATTTCTATGTGTATTCTACTATTATTTTCGCGATTTGTAAATATATGATTATTAGAACTTCTTCTCGTGTACTTATTATTATCTTGGTTGTATTTCATGTAAAAAATTGAATTTGTATTAACAATAATATTTTTTTTATTTTCTCTATTCAAATTAATCCTTACACAATCAAGAAAGTTAGCATAATAATTTGCATCAGAGGGGTAATTTCCTTTTTCATCTTTTAACCATAACAATATTGTACTTCTTTTTCATGGAATAAGGTTCAAATGAGAACCGTTGCTTAATTGGCAACCACTTTTCAGCCTTAGATAATATTTTAATGGTTGACATCCTCCTTACTTATGTCTTTTCTAATCTATGAATCATGACCAGGTGATCAAAGGTTAAGAAGTGACTTCAAAGTTGTTGAGTAAAAGGGAGGTAGGCCCATTTACTACATTTATATGTATATATAATTCAAAATTATTTTTCTTTCTGGTAACGAATTTTTATATATTTGTATATTAAGTTAATATTAAATTTAGTTTTGAATTGAATAGAATATAATTGGACCTGTCATAAGAGTTGTAAGTATTATAGTTATGAAATTAGTTTATAATTTTGTTAGTCTTTAAAATTATTATTACTAAATGACTTATTTATTACACAAATATAATGGTAAATTAAAAAAACGAGTTTATTTCTTATGTGTTTACGCAAATATTATACCATTTACCCACCGCAATGCACGGACGTTCCTACTAGTAATATTTTTAACTTAAACTCGAATGCAGAACGTGGTGAAACTATGATGGAAGCAGTAAATTTAGCCGAATCTACACAAAACCTTCAAGAAAAACATACTTCCACAGGTACAAAGTTTTATTACAATAAAAAAGAGCAAACTTTTAAGTTTTTTTTTACTAAAACAATTGGAAACACGCTTGCACAGTCCGGGCACAACAATGAGCATAATTTTGAAACAGAAATGAAAGCAATTAATTTAGCAGACCCTACACAGCTGGAACCACGAGAAAAGAATCGGGTATCGAAAGTGAAAAAGAAAGAGACACGGTACACCCTTCGATGACGGCTGAAGAATTGCAGTCGATTGAATCACTTTTAAGTCTGGAACCACCTCCATCTACAGAACAACCCCAACTGATAGCGATAACGATTAGAGTACACAAGGGAAGGAACCCGGCTAAGAGGAAACATAGCTTAAATCCAGCTGAAAAAACAACCTCCTACAAAACAAAAATCGGATAAAAAGGAACATGGAGAACAAAAAAAGGTCGAACCCAAGGGGTTAAATCATCTCCTTTATCAAACAACAGAACTAGCAAAAATTCGATATGCAGACCTTGGAGATGTGTTTTGTTCCCCTTTCTGCAACAGAGTGGTTAATATGCATCAAGCACTCCTAGATCGTCAATTGAGTGTGATTAGATAAACATTTGCTACGCTTAAGGGAACAGAGTAAGTAAACGATTAGATAAACTAAAAACATGTATATATATGCTCAAAAAAGTTAATTATATAATGTTTGCCTGGCAGCTCATTATTTTACCGATCAAAAACTGGGGTTCACACATACAAAGCTGTCTTCGAAAGCTTCTATAGAAATCAATGTATAGCATCAAACGGAATCGATGCATTTGTGGATGTGCTCAACCAAGAAGAGAAGAAGAGGGATAGAAAATCATCACAGTGCAGACTCTTCGTGTATAATATGTTTCTGATTTTCGCACAATATGATTTAGCATTTGCATGTTTATGTAAACATTTTTGCATGGCGTATCCAACAAATTTGCATGTTCAAGAATTTCGCATGCACATGTAAGCATTTCGCACGTAAACATTTTCACATGTTCAACGTTTTCACATGTTCAACATTTCACATGTAAACATTTTCACATGTTCAATACATTTCGCATGTATACTCACATAGTAATACATTAATTGACCTTACGTGTATTTATTTAAAATACAGCCAGATAGCATATTCAACATTAACCAGTTTTAGCTCACTAATCATACAACTAAACCTCTCAAGTTGCTGGGTTAATGACTCTCCCTTAACATGACAAAACGTTTCATATTGTTGGTTCAACACTTTCTATTGTTCTCAATGACCTCTTCTGTCCTACCGAATTGCTCTTTTAGTGCATCCCATAGCTTTTTTGCACTGTTACAGTGTAACAGGTCAGCATATATGTCATTGGGTAGTGTTGTAGCAACTATACTGAATGCTTTAGCATCTAACTCAATCTTCTAAAAATCCCGCTCAGAGTAATTTTTAGGCTTCTTAGGTATTTGGACCTTGGGATCTTCTGCACTCGGTACCATCAGAACATGTGGTCCGAAGATAACTGATTTCCAGCAGCCGGTGTTTTGCTGTGCAAGGACATGCCATCCTACGTTGCTAGATATTGTACTCAGATCTAACAAGTATAGGTGGCTTGTACAGGGTGCCAGTGTTATGAGGTTCTTGTGTGTTTGAAGACATTTTGGTTGTTTTACAAAGTTTTTGATTAACCAACTTTGAACGTGATTAAACTTTTAACTCTGTTTTCAACAAATACGAAAAAACAGTATCAATGAAATTGAGCTGATCTTTTATATCAAATTGACTGTTAAATCGAATTTGATTGACCTATGCTCTCATACCAATTGTTAGGATCTGAGTTTGAGTTGTTTGTGTTTGTTTTAAGATGAAGAATGAAAGATAATAATAAGTATGAATAATATGCAGCGGAATGAAGAAAACTTTATAACACAAACAATGGAAGATATGCTTTCATCCTGAATACTTGTTGTTGAATGATTGAATACACAAACGATTCACGTATGCATGAATTACAACTCCCCCTTAGCCTGAGATCACAGTGATTGTTCGTACAAAATGCAAGTGATGAAGTGATCTAATAGAACAGTACATGCACTGTCTATTTATAGTACAAACCTAACCACTGTGGCATCTTTGCTGACATCACCTAGACAGTGACATCTAACAATACTAAGATTATCTCCAATGGGCCCTTGGAGATCATGCCCTTGGATGCCCTTAGAGATCCTTACCATTGGAGTTAATCCATCATAGCATGCCCTTAGGTGAGATGCCCTTCCACAAGCGCATGTGTTTGCCTCGGTTCATGCGATAAGGTGGACCCAAAGTAAGAAAAAGAAATGTTTTATTTAAATATTGTGTGTAATGAATAGGTGATGAGGTGGAAATTAAGAAGGGTAAGGATATTTGTAGTGTTGGAGATGAAATTGAGGTTTTTAAAGATTTGGAAGGATATTACGTGGCAGATGATGTGGCAACTAAGGACGCCTAAAGGCGCATTTAGCATTGGAGATAGTCTAATAACCTCTAAACTCTGCTAGCTAAACACTGTTACATTAATAAAGCACTGATTATAAGACTCTGTTGGTTCTATCCTCTGATAAGCTCTAACCTCTGATGAAGCTTTGGCAAACTTTCTTCAAAGGGTGATTAGACCTTTGACTTCCAGCAAACCTTTGACTTCTTCAGTGGTTTAACTTCAGCAGTACTTTGTAAATCAGTAGTGCTTAGCATTGAGCAGACCTTTGAAGTATCGCCTTTGTCATTGGGGGAAGAAGGAATTCAAAACACTGTTATTCAGGATCAGTAGTTGCAGAACTGTTTTGGCTTTGTATCATCTATTCTCAAGGAAAGATTCACATGAGCCAACATTATTTTTCGCAAATTTTCGTTTTATGTTTTTTTTCTAAATTTTGCGGGTTAACATGGTGCAACGTGCTGGTATGGTTAAATGTCATAATGTTTTGTTCAGATTTTTGTAAGTTAACATGCCGCAACATGCATGTGTGGTTCAACATTTTTACGTGTAGTTTTTCCCTATTGATAGGTTCGTCTCAACGAGTGGTTACTAGATCGATTTAGTTATTATTTTCTATGTTTTACATTTCAGTTTAATTTCTTTGAATTAACACGTCGCAACTGGTGGTCACTGGTGGTGGTGTTGTTTTTTCTTTTCCGATTTCTTTATTTTTTTTACTTTCAACTCTAATACTTTCAAATTTTACGATTTACGTTTCTATCTTAATTTTTCGAGTTACATGCCAAAATGTACGTATGTGGTTCATCGTTTTTACCTCTATTTTTTCTCTTCTAACAGTCGCGTTGTTTTTTCTTTTCGGTCTAATTTTTTGCGTATTAACACGCCACAATGTGCGTATGTGGTTTAAGTTTTCACATCTACTTTTGGTTTGGTTTTTTATTTTTTCGTTTGGTTTTATTTTGTCGTTTGTTTTATGAAACATTCCGGAGTTGATGGTCGCTGACAACGATGTGTCATTGATGCTACTTGGCACGAAGTAATCCCCCGCCACAACGCGGGAGCTTAATACTTAGTATTCTTAAATATCCTAATAAGCCAGTAATAATAAATTTAATGGTATTGATCACTTTGATTGAGTTTTTTTCCCAAAGTAGTGTATTTACAAAAAGTATTTACCTTTTTGGTTACTTTAAAAAATATTTACCTAAATTGGGACTTTTATTTATCTCTTTTTTAATTATTTTTTAATTTGTTTGTCTCTCTCCTAATCTAATTGGTTAAATCCTAATTAATGATATCTAAATAAAACATAGTATTTTTATTTAATAAACTGACTTTTTGTACATTATTATATTTCTTTATCTTACATTTTTTAGTTATAATTAATATATGTTTGTTTTTAATTTGTAATAAAAGTACTTTAAGTTTAAAATTAAAAATTTATGTATTTAGCTTGGCTTTTTATTCTAAGAATAAAAACTTATTTAGTCATTACTTATTAATAGAGTCGAACAACAATTGAGAATAAAAGACACAAAATAGTAAAGAAAACAAGATTACTCTCTTAATAAATTGAGTGAATGATTAAATTAGTTTTTTTACTACTAAGATAAAAGCCAAACTACATATATTTAACTTAAAGGTATTTTTATTACAAATTAAAAATTAAAAAACCGAGATATATTAATTGAATAACAGCTAAATACATAATTTTTTTACTTTCAAACTTAGAAGTATTTTTATTATAAACTGAAAACATACATATATTAACTAAAAAACGTAAGCTAAAAAATATAATAATTTACAAAAATAAGTTTGTTAAACAAAATCACTATGTTTTATTGGGGAATAATTAATTTAGACTTTAACCAATTAGATTAGGAGAGTGACAAACCAATAAACCAACTAGAAAAATACCCATTTAGTTAAATACTTTTCAAAATACCCAAAATGATAAATATTTTTTTGTAGGTACTCTAGTTTGTGAAAAAATCTCCACTTTAATTGCTATCCAATCATGCAATCTCCAAAACATAAGGGTGAGGGGGGCACTCCCCTCTTAGGGGAGTCCTCTATCTTACGCACACCCAATCAGGTTATGCCACGTCAACTCCCCTCTTAAACTCCACTCACACCCCAATTTGATGGCGGCACTCCCCTCTTAGGGGAATTGTTTTTTTATTAAAAAAAAAAAAAAAAAAGTTTTCATTGGTTAAAAATGAGGGTGGCCCCACCTTCTCTCTCCTACCCTCTTCGGTGTCTCCCCCCCCCCCCCCCCCGAAATTGGTCCCCGAAATGGCTCCCCTCTTTGTTGGCAGCACCATTCCCGCTCGGCAACCCACACCCCGATTCCCCTTCCCGCATGCACCCCGGATACCCTAAGGGTGAAGGAAGTGCTTCCCTCTCATACCGCGTCTTTAACACAGCTCTATTCAATGTATACGTCACATCAGATCATCATTACTTGCATCTTACGTGCTATAACTTTTCAAATCACATAATATGCATATGCTTCTAATTCTTTTAAGTCCGCCCGTAGTGGGGCGTTTTTTTTAAAACAATTAAAAAAAAAAGGCCGAAAAACGCCCCGGACCCCATTACGCCCGGCGTTTCCGGGCGTTTTTTTTTGTTCAAATTTGTTGTTGGCGTGTTTTTTAAAACGCTCATTTTGCATGTGACCAGCCAATCCTTTTAGACCATGTGTTTGACCAGCCTCACCATTTGTTTCCCTTTTTTTTTTTTTTTTTTTTAATAATTGGAAGGGGCGTTATTGGAATAATGCCCCACTACGCCACTTTTGCTATAATGCCCAACGCTGACTAGGATGCCATGTGTCAGATAATGCCCCATGGTGGGGGCATTATTTTTGTTCACCACTACGGGTGGTCTAATGTGACAACAAATTTATAAATTAAATCTGAAAAGTTATATACCTAACTCAATATACCTTTTTAAAATAATATTATTGATTTAATGAAATAATGTTGTTAATTTATATACTATTAATTTGAAACATTTGTTTGTATGATTTGTTGTAAGTTGTGTTTAAAAACTTGTACAATAATTAAATATAGGTTCTAAGATATCCTAAGTGGTTGTATCTTAATCAAATAATAATGGTTTCATTACCTTACCAAATTCAATATGTTTTTTATGCATGTATGGTTGTAAATTGTGCTTAAGTGGTTGTACTCTAATCAAATAATGGTTTCATTATCTTACCATATTCAATCGGTTTGATCCAATCAAAGTTGTGTTGTTTTATTTGTAAATTATTATTATTTATAATAATCTAATTAATTTAGCCAAAATCTTGTATAAATATAATTTGCAACATCTTGATACAATGGTTGTTGTAATGTATGCATTATGGTTTGTATAGTGGTAAATGATATATATTATATATAGATTACGATGAACCTGTCAAACGAGAAAAAATAGACGCGGGTTCATCGTAACGCGCGAGTCCTAGATCAACTTAGTTATTTTATTCTATGTTTTATGTTTCGGTTTAATTTTCTTCGCATTAACGCCGCAGCTTTAGTGTCTGTGGTCACTGACAGTAGTGTGGCATTAGTGCTCGCCCCCCGCCGCAACGCGGGGGGTGCTTAATACTAGTTTAATAGGTTTTATAAAACTTAAAGATTTAATATAATTCTAAACAAAACACCATGGTGTAAATTGTAAATCTCTTTAACCTAAAGGGTGGATTAGAAAAACATTAAAATATAATCAATACATCTGTTTTTTGATCTCAGTTGCCTTCGCCTTCGTTAAGTTACCCGCCGGAAAAAGAACTCGAAACTATCGCCATCCCATAGCTTTTTTAACCGATGGTTACAGTTTAAGGTTTTTGATGATTTAATCAACGGCTAGTTGAAGGAGGAGGGTCCCACCCGAAGCCCTCCCTCTCTCGACGTCACCGGCAAAATCGGAACCTACGTGCCTAACTTGCCGCCCCATTATTTTGTCCACCCTAGAAGTATATTTTTTAATTTGTTTGCTTTGCATGTTTTGTTTAAATATACGTAATCTTACATGTTGGGACTTATTTTATAAACATGTTACGTTCCAACGATGCAAGCTGATAGAACATGTGTTAAACTAACTATTGTGAAATACATTTAGTACAACATGCATCGTTGGTCCCCGAAATGGCTCCCCTCTTTGTTGGCAGCACCATTCCCGCTCGGCAACCCACACCCCGATTCCCCTTCCCGCATGCACCCCGGATACCCTAAGGGTGAAGGAAGTGCTTCCCTCTCATACCGCGTCTTTAACACAGCTCTATTCAATGTATACGTCACATCAGATCATCATTACTTGCATCTTACGTGCTATAACTTTTCAAATCACATAATATGCATATGCTTCTAATTCTTTTAAGTCCGCCCGTAGTGGGGCGTTTTTTTTAAAACAATTAAAAAAAAAAAGGCCGAAAAACGCCCCGGACCCCATTACGCCCGGCGTTTCCGGGCGTTTTTTTTTGTTCAAATTTGTTGTTGGCGTGTTTTTTAAAACGCTCATTTTGCATGTGACCAGCCAATCCTTTTAGACCATGTGTTTGACCAGCCTCACCATTTGTTTCCCTTTTTTTTTTTTTTTTTTTAATAATTGGAAGGGGCGTTATTGGAATAATGCCCCACTACGCCACTTTTGCTATAATGCCCAACGCTGACTAGGATGCCATGTGTCAGATAATGCCCCATGGTGGGGGCATTATTTTTGTTCACCACTACGGGTGGTCTAATGTGACAACAAATTTATAAATTAAATCTGAAAAGTTATATACCTAACTCAATATACCTTTTTAAAATAATATTATTGATTTAATGAAATAATGTTGTTAATTTATATACTATTAATTTGAAACATTTGTTTGTATGATTTGTTGTAAGTTGTGTTTAAAAACTTGTACAATAATTAAATATAGGTTCTAAGATATCCTAAGTGGTTGTATCTTAATCAAATAATAATGGTTTCATTACCTTACCAAATTCAATATGTTTTTTATGCATGTATGGTTGTAAATTGTGCTTAAGTGGTTGTACTCTAATCAAATAATGGTTTCATTATCTTACCATATTCAATCGGTTTGATCCAATCAAAGTTGTGTTGTTTTATTTGTAAATTATTATTATTTATAATAATCTAATTAATTTAGCCAAAATCTTGTATAAATATAATTTGCAACATCTTGATACAATGGTTGTTGTAATGTATGCATTATGGTTTGTATAGTGGTAAATGATATATATTATATATAGATTACGATGAACCTGTCAAACGAGAAAAAATAGACGCGGGTTCATCGTAACGCGCGAGTCCTAGATCAACTTAGTTATTTTATTCTATGTTTTATGTTTCGGTTTAATTTTCTTCGCATTAACGCCGCAGCTTTAGTGTCTGTGGTCACTGACAGTAGTGTGGCATTAGTGCTCGCCCCCCGCCGCAACGCGGGGGGTGCTTAATACTAGTTTAATAGGTTTTATAAAACTTAAAGATTTAATATAATTCTAAACAAAACACCATGGTGTAAATTGTAAATCTCTTTAACCTAAAGGGTGGATTAGAAAAACATTAAAATATAATCAATACATCTGTTTTTTGATCTCAGTTGCCTTCGCCTTCGTTAAGTTACCCGCCGGAAAAAGAACTCGAAACTATCGCCATCCCATAGCTTTTTTAACCGATGGTTACAGTTTAAGGTTTTTGATGATTTAATCAACGGCTAGTTGAAGGAGGAGGGTCCCACCCGAAGCCCTCCCTCTCTCGACGTCACCGGCAAAATCGGAACCTACGTGCCTAACTTGCCGCCCCATTATTTTGTCCACCCTAGAAGTATATTTTTTAATTTGTTTGCTTTGCATGTTTTGTTTAAATATACGTAATCTTACATGTTGGGACTTATTTTATAAACATGTTACGTTCCAACGATGCAAGCTGATAGAACATGTGTTAAACTAACTATTGTGAAATACATTTAGTACAACATGCCCCCCCCCCCCCCCCCCCCCCCCCCCCCCCCCATGTGTTGTGTATAGATTCATTAACCTGTAAATAAAAAAATCGTCAGCCTTACAACGTTCACATTAGGCTTTCTGTAACCACCCAAGTAGAAAAAAAAAATTCTTGAATGGTGAAATCAGGGGCAAAGTATAGAGAGGGGGGGGGGGGGGCGAACTTTTCGCTCAGTAGTGTTATATATGTAGTTTTCGTATAAAAAAATTTGGGTATATACGTTTTCGACCTCCCGGTTCTATAGAAATTTTTTGGTATATACGTTTTCAACCCCCGGTCATTAGAGTTTAGAGTTCTGGGCAGTTTGAAAACTGGCCAAAATAAGAAGCTGACCGTCAAGAAAAACACCCAAAAATAGCTTGAAAACACAAGAGTTTAATTTTCTTGGGTAAAGATCCTGTACAAATAGACTTATCGTATAAAACGTACGTACGAAAGACATGAAAAGGTAAAAAACCGCGATGATATTTTCATAATTATTTTACTCGTAACTACCATACATGATCAAAATTACCATACAAATCATTTGTAGGGTAATTATGATAATCTACAAAATTACCCTACAAGATTAAAATTACCCTACAAGATCAAAATTAACTTACAACATAAAATTACTCAACAATATCATTTGTAGAGTAATTATGATACTTTATAAAATTACCCTAAAAGATCAAAATTATCCTACAAGGTTATTTTAAAAATTACTATACAAGATCATTTGTAGGATAATTTTGATAATTACTCTACGAGTAAACAATTACGAAAATGTCACTGCGTTTTTTTTTTATTTTTTTTTACCTTTTCATGTTTTTCATACGTTTTGAATGATCAAGCTCTTTGTATTTGATCTTTTGCCTAATTTTCTTTCCTTCAATCGAACAAAACGTAGAAATATACGCTCAAAATTATTATCATTTTTTTTTGCAACTACCCTGAACAAAGAGATTAAAAAAGTTAGTTTTATTGAAATGCAACAAACCAGCTGCAAATGTATATAAATCCAGCCAAAGGCTAACAAACCCAAACAAACTATAGAAACATGTTTAATTACATTATAACATACAAAGTTTATTAAACTTGTTAATATTACACAAAACAAACTCATTTCTCGCTACTGTCATTAAATACCGAAATAAGAAACCGCCGCATAGTGTTATTGAAATGTACAAAATCTCTCGCGCTTTTTCGGATTATTTTAGTTAAAACGCTTGAAAATATGTATATTATATGCCCTAAAATTTGTTTAAAAATGGATTATTACATAGGAGTTTGTAGAGTTTATCATCAACCGTAAACCTGATTAACTCATACAACACGCTTAAGTGAGAGTATATATATCTAGTGTAACAAACATGATATATTAAGGAATATTGGATTTTAACAATCCCAACTATTCGCCGTTACCCACTAAAAGTCACAACTTTAAAAATAACCACTGGCAGTTCCAACTATTGACATATTGACCACCAATGAACCCTAACTAACAGAACCCTAACGTCGTTAGTCTCCGGTCGTCGGAACACCATTTTTTGCTAGAAATAGGTTTCTAAAGGTCTGATCTAAAGGTCACAAGGAGGTTTGAGACGAAATGTTGTGTTTTCCAGCCAAAAAGTTGAGTTTTCCGACCTAAAAGAAGTTTTCCGGGTGAAAAAAGATTGTTCCAACGACTTCAAGCTTTTACTAGAAAAGGTTCTTAAAGGTCCGTAATAAGGTTACAAACAGCTTTGAGACGACAAGGTTGAGTTTTCCGGCCAAAAATGAGTTTTCTAGCCAAAAACGTTTTTCTGGCGACCAGAGACTAACGACATTAGCTTTCTGTTAGTGAGGGTCCATTGGAGGCTAATATGTTAATAGTTGAGACTCTCAGTGGTTATTTTTAAAGTTGTGACTATTGGCGGCCAACGACAAATAGTTGAGATTATTCAACGACCGGTTCCATCATCATTATAATGACTAGAAAAAGTTTTCTAAAGGTCCGATCTAAGGTCACAAAGAGTTTTGACACGAAAATGTTGAGTTTTCCAGCCAAAAAGTTGAGTTTTCCGACCTAAAAGAAGTTTTCCAGGCGAAAAAAGATTGTTTCAGCGACTTCAATAATTGGGGCTTTTACTAGAAAAGGTTCTTAAAGGTCCGTAATAAGGTTACAAAGAGCTTTGAGACGAAAAAGTTGTGTTTTCCAGCCACAAATGAGTTTTCTGGCCAAAAACATTTTTCCAGCGACCAAAGAATAACGACGTTAGGGTTCTGTTAGTCAGGGTCCATTGGAGGCCAATATGTTAATAGTTGGGACTGTCAGTGGTTATTTTTAAAGTTGTGACTGTTGGCGGCCAACCACAAATTCTTGAGATTATTCAACGACCGGTTCCATCATCATTATTCCATATATAAATAAGCAACTTATATGTGCATCATGACTTGTACCTTGTGCTTGTGGAGTGTTTCATAAAGAAAACTAGGTTTTTCACATTTAACCCAAACATTTCATATTTTACATTTTAACCCATTTTCATTTTTTTTACTTTTACCCCAAAGTTTTCCATCTTTTATAATTTAACACAACACTTTATTATTTACAACTTTCGTACCCCATACTTTTTATCTTTCGCAAGTTTTTTGTTTTACGTTTCGTTCTAAATTTTGCGAGTTAACATGTCGTAGCGGGTATGTGAGGTTCAACATTTTTTCTATATCTTTTTCATATTTGACAGACCCGTCGCAATGCATCCATTTTTCCCCTTTTGAAAAGTTCGCCACAACGGGCGGGTCGTAGATCGACTAAGTTATTATTTTCTACGTTTTACGTTTCTAGTTAATTTCTTCTCATTAAGAAACTGTAAAGGGTGTGCGTGGTTCAACGATTTTAGTCTGCTTTTCGTTCAGTGTAATTTTTATCATTTTATCTATTTTATTTTTACGATGTTGAGAGTCGATGTGGTTGTGGGATTGGTGCTACTTGGCACGGTTTTACGAACGTTTTTAACCTATTAAATTTTTTATTAATTTTTTGTTTCAGTTTACCCCTATACTTCCTTTACTTAAAAACTATTTTTTACGTGCATATTTTATGTACGGGTATGTGTAAATATGATTTCTTCTACATTCCGACGTAAACTTTTTTTTATAGACGAGTCAGTTCAAATATAATACGTTTTCGTTTAAAGAAACCATTTTTACGTGCATATTTCTACGTACGTTTTCGTATAAATTTAAGTTGTTCTACGTTTCGACGTAAACTTTTTTGGGAAATGATTCAGGTCAAATGTAATATGTTTTCGTGTTTATTTTATGTATGTTTTGTAAAGTTTGTTTCGAACCGAGTGAAGTCAAATTATGGTTTCTTTTTCTCCCCTTTTTGAAAGCTCTAATTAATCCCTTTCGATTACATGTGCATATTTTCCTTCATACCCGTTACGTTTTCTTTGTATAAGTTGGGTCACATATAATACGTTATGATTGTTCGATATGAATTCCATTTACTTTACGTTTGATCCAATCAAAATGCTTATACAGGTTACACCGAGTTCAACTGGATACGTCGAAATGTGTGTTTTCATATGGTTAATGCATCATATAACGTTTGGACTAATCCATTCAATGTTCAAGATGTACCCGCGCCGCAACGCGGGCGGGTCTTAACCCTAGTTATAATAAAGGACTAACAAGAGTAACTAGCCTACCATTATATCAAAGTAGCGATTCATCAACCAGTGGTCCTTAACATTCTATAACTTGTATGATATCATTTATACCGGTGTATAGTGTAACACCCTTCTAGTGGCGGAAGCGTGTTGCGTGTGACGTAAGAAAGGTAATCATTGCATCCAAATGAGTAAACATAATAAACCACAACGATGTCATAGATATATGGTTTTCAACAAAAGATTACAAGTTTTCCAACATAGTTTCCAAGTTTCAACAACGTTTGACATAGCATAGTTATAAGTTATTTTACACATACAAAAGATAGTTTATGACATAAAACATAGTGAGGTTTTGTCTTCTATATACCCATACGAAGTCGGGATATAAAAGACAAATCCTCCAAAAGCGGCTATCGTTGTCATAGACTTTCCCGTTCCCCGTAGTGTATCACCGGCTCAAGACTTGTTTCCTGAAAAATACATGTAGTTTTAAAAAGTCAACAAAAAGTTGAGCGAGTTCATGCAGTTATTGTTATCAAATGAAATCTTTGCATTCTTGTAATGAAATCCCGGTATGTTAATAGCATATATGGAGTTTAAGGATCTATCAGTGGGTAGCGAGCCCCTGACATTATGTACCATAAGTACGCAACCAACCCGAGACAACTTTGACATCTTTGGGATCACAAAAGCACTCCATGGTTAACAACTAGGAGTGGAGCGAGTCTCAAGCTCAATATATCTACACCTTTTGCACCTTGGTCACTAAGTGATTAATGGTTACTATGTCATCATCCTACTTATGTACGTTGATCGTGTTATCATCTAAACCCATAGCTAACATACCCATAGTTTTGACATGTATTTCCCCTCGACTGTTTTAAAATAAAACATTGAAATCATTGAAAGGAGGGACATGAACTCACAAATTTGCGTTCCGTATTATGTAATACCATAGGTGAGCGTCCGTACGTGTGAATAACCTACATGTGCACTAACTTGATTAGACACTAGGTCTTATCGGACCTCGTACAAGTTGTTCATCTTGAATTCTTTATTATGTTTACTCATTTGGATGCAATGATTGCCTTTCTTACGTCACACGCAACACGCTTCCACAACTAGAAGGGTGTGACAGACTAACGTTGTTAATCACCCTTTAATCCCCTCTTTAATCGTGATTAGATTGTTAGAAAAATTCGCCATAGTTTCCCCTAAAACTATGACATTTCCCACGTTATAAAAACGCGTATAAATCAATAATCAATATCCAAATCACCATTATCCACCAATTTTCTTCCAAATATGTATTCTTAAAAACCTAACTCCACCTTTCATGAACTTACATATATATATATTTTTCATACACAAAAATCAGACTTTTAATGGTGACAATTTATAATACACAAGTTTTTTTTTTTAACTTAACTTGTAAGAACGAAGTTTACTAAACTTTCAAAACTAGGTTTTAAATCCATTTAAACACTTGTTTCTTTATGTAATCTAAAATTTATATGTTTAGGTCATGAAAGTGAGGATGACGATCTTTCATTATTTAAACATAACCATGTTTAAATCATATTTTTATGTTCATCATGGTAAGATGAACACTAATGTTGAATACTACAAGAATATACCCACAAGATCATCATCAGCTTTAAATCACTAATATTAACAAGATTAACATAAACAACATGATCATACAAATTACCTACACTAATCTACACGTATCAACACATAATATAATTAGATTTAGTGTTTATTAGCTTTGAGATTAGGGTTTTTGTTTATGTTTAACCTTAAATTCAAGATCATCAACTTGTACTTTTGCGATTAACTAGTAGTAAGAAGCATAAATATGGTGTTTAGAAGTCTTACAACTTTGCACAAGCCAAAATAAGAAAATAAGAAGAAGATTAAGCTCCAAAAGTGCTCCTAAGTGTTCTCCATGCTTAACCCTTGCATAAGTGATCTTGTAGTGGCTATTTTTATAGTGAAAATGAGGTGTTTAGTGGAGCTTGAAGGTGGGTTAATGGGGTACTATGGCTGCCGAAAGTTTGAGGGGAAAGGATGAGGTTATTTTGCTTTGAAAAGTGGTGAAAAGAATGATAGAAAAGGTATGGTTTTCAAGTATGGTATTACATGTTCTTTTTTCGCAACAACTTCAATCAAGAGCCATCTCCAAATCTTGCAAAATTCTACATGAATATTGTGAGTGGGACCCACCTAGATTTTGGCTAGAGTGAGGGGGAGGGTATCATATCATTTTTTTTTATAAGAAAATGATTAAAGTGTAGATATTTTAGTTATTAAACTAATTATAGTGATTAGGGGTTTAATTATACCGTTAAGGGGTAATTAGGGATTCGGAACCAAAATTATTATTAACTAGTTCATTAAACTAGTAGAAATTTTATTTTGACGCTTTAAATGTCTTCCGTTTGGTCGTCGGCGAGTTTACGACATATAGAACCGATTTAAATTGTTTTGTTTGAATAAAATATTATTAAATTTTACACGTGGTCATGGTGGTGATTTTCACGTATTTTTTATCAGTATTACTAAATTTTTGTTAATTGACATATCTGAAAACTAATTTCTTCGTAATTTAACATCTCCGAATATTTCTCGAATACTCTCCGCCTAGACCGAGTACTCTTAACTCCCGGACAACTAATTTATAAATTAAATCTAAAAATTAATATACCTAGCTCAAAATACCTATTTGAAAAATAATATTATTTATTTAATAGGTTTTATAAAACCTTAGGATTTAATATAATTGTAAGCAAAACACCATGGTGTAAATTGTTAATTCCTTTAAAGAGTAAATTACAAAAATCGTCCTTTACGTATGTCGTTTATTATAAATTGTGTCCTTTATCTTCAAAAATTACAAAAAACGTACTTGATGTTTGCAAACCTTTGCAAGTTATGTCATTTAGCCCTAACTCAGTTATTTTTTATGATTAAATATGACCTAGTGGTCCCCACATAAGGGTATTTTGATCATTTTACTTGAATTAATAAAGTAAAGAATTTTGTTTATATATTAAACAAATACATACATTCTCTCTATCTCTACACTCCTTCTCACTCTAACCACCCACCACCGCAACCACCCGACCACCACCCACCTGCCGCCGCCACCACCACCTTCCACCACCTTCCACCACCACCTCTCCCACCGCCTGAGATGTGACAACCGTCACTTTTCCGTACATTCCGTACACGAAATGAACAGTAATTTGTGCTTAAATGACTGTGCATGATCTGGTTTACCAGACAAATAAATTTCTGAATTCCATGCAAGTGAATTCATGCACATTTTGTGCTACAAAATATAGCTTTATGCATAAACGAGAGCGTTGCGTCAGAAATATTAGTAAACTCACCGGTAAGACACATCGTGTCAACAGAACTGCGGAAAGCAGTCAGACATTAGAATTGAGGCCTAGGTGTAGGTCCGACGACAAAAGTACATTAAAACCCAAGAGTACATATAAGGGTTTAATTTATAGGCATTGCGAAAGCAAAAATAAGCACTAAAAAGCACCCGAACCGCACTTTAAGTGCAGAATTTATATAATTCAGCAATAATTCAGCATTTAAACATATGAATATTTTGCAGAAATGTCGTTTTATTATCCAGAATATTTCCCTAAGTGTTGGGAATTGAAAGAGTACAAGAAAGGTACTTAAAAGACACTAAAAAGTGTAAATTAGCACTTTAACGAATCGGTATCTAACCGAACAACCGGACATTACCCGGAACACCAAAATAATGCTAGAAGCATTGTTTTTATTTTTCTAAGCTAGTTAGGGTCCCCGAATACCCTAACACACTATACATTAAATAACACTCTTAACACTAGATTTATTATACTTGAAAGCTAACTAGGATTGTAACTTGGAAGTTGAAGTGGAACTAGGACCACCCCTCCCCCATAACCGGTTGTGTGAGAGTGGGGGGACACCCCATGATTTCTTTCATTTGTCTAATTGATATTGTCCCCTCTAATTAGACACATGAACCAAGGGACCAAGAAGTGTAGGAAGTTTATTTAAGAAACCACTAGACTTACTCATCTTCTTCATTCAACAAAAAAAAAAAAAAAAAAAAAACTCTCTCATCTCTCCCTCTAACTCACGGCTTCAACCACACACCCACACACCTTCATTTCAAGCTTTATTCCATCCATTCTCTTGGCATACAATGGTGTAAGAAGCAAAGTTAGGAAGTGTGGAAGCAACGGAACTTGAAGGACCTTCGCCATTTGCTTTTATCCACCTCATTTGCACTCTTGAACTTCCCTAGCCTTGTGCTAGTAGTAAGTACTCTAAAACACCACCTTGTTCTTGTTTAGAGTGGTTAATAAGCGATTTAATGGTTAAAAATGAAACACACACAAGATCGAAACTAAAAGTCTTGGAAGAAAGATAAACTAGTTGGATAAAGAATAGATATGTGTGTAAATCATGTGAATCTTGTATGGTTGTTATTATTTGATGTTGTTGTTAGTAAAAGCAATATGGATCATCATCTAGACATACTAGTCCATGTTAGAAAGCATGAACTAGTAGGATGTAAAAGTTAGAAAGTTAAAAGATGATGGATCTATCCATTCATAAGACATGAACTTGAGTAAAAGTAATTTTCTTGTAAAAAAAGACTCTAAACATGTGGATCTAAAGATCTACAAGTGGTTTTTCGGAAGAACCAAGCAGAAAATATTAGTCTTGTTTAAAACCCGGATCTTACATGAACTAAATATATTTTTAGTAAATAAAGAAGTGTGTAAACACTTGTGTAACAAGAAAGTTCAACAAAGAAATATTTTTGTGAATCTTGACTAGAAGTTGTGAAACTTCATATTCTTTAAAAATAAAGTTTTTAAGAAATTAAACTTATTTTTAAAGATAACAAGACTTACTAAATGTGCTAGTAAGTTACTACACATTTTTGTAAATATTCAAGTTCATGAAATGGAGAATTTAGTGATTATTGTTGATAATTGTTATTGATAATTGTTGACGATTTAAAAGAAAATAAACACATGTTTTGAAAACATGGGAAACCTCCATTTTTAGGGGAAACTCTGTCAAAATTTTTATAAATTTTGACACTTAGAAAAATATAAGTTTTTGAGAAACGTATTCCCTAAAAATGTATTTAAGAGTATTACCAAGGTTTTCCAAATTTTTGGTGATAAGAAATGATGATTTCTTCAAGAATAAAAATGGATATAAGTATGTATATTTTTGAGAGAAAAATATATATATATATATTATTTGATCACCAACTTTTGTGCTAAGTGTATATAGTATGTGTTATACGTGCTAGCGTATTAAGACTTAAAAATACACTAAATACTCATGAGAAGTATAAACACAAAATACACATACAACATACAAGATACATAATTCGGGTGCAAAGTGCAAAACATGAGATACTTATATTAATTTTTGAGAAAATAATATAAGTAAAACACTTAGTTAAAAATATAGAATATTTTTAACACAAGAATATGTACAAAAGAGAGTGACTGTACTTGTGCGACGCAAGTCTAGTGACTAACGTTAAGAAAACGCGTATAGGATACGACGTTAATTAAGCAAATCCGGTGAAGTTTACGACGCAAGGAACGCAAAGTTGTGAGTTCATGCTCCCCCTTTTCTCTAACTGTTTTTGGTTTTATAACTCTCGGGGGTGAAATACATGTTACAAATATTATAATTTTTACAAAGGGTAAAAATACAAGAAGCACTCTTGGTGAGAACGAGAACCGAGTGCAATATAATTTAAGAATACGAGAAGCACTCGTGGTGAGTGCAATATGATGAGCTTTAAGAAAAGCCTAGAAAATACTAGATCATGTGAGCTTAAACTAGATATTTAGATGCCATTAATACTTAATTAGGGACGAGGGTTAGATCTAACGGGTACGGCCGAGCCCCACTCATGGTCCTTATGTGACCTCTTGAGTGCTTCGGTGTCCCAGTCGAGGGAAATCGACACAGTCGAGGTTAATCGACACAGTCGAGGGTAATCGACACAGTCAAGGGAAATTGACACAGTCGAGGTTAATCGACACAGTCGAGGGAAATCGACATAGCTAGAGGGAGAATATACTAATGCTCCATATGCTCACATGCCTTAAAGGAGCCAACACTAATGCTCCATATGTCCTCACATGCCTTAATGTCCTTGTATAAACAATCATTTAAAACGTGGGGTACACAAGAAAACCCGAATGATACTTGAGTACGTGGGGTACTCAAGAAAACGGGAATTATACTTGAGTACGTGCGGTACTCAAGAAAGACTTGAATTATACATGACACATACTATGTTTTCATACAAAGTATAAAAACGTGAAATACAAAAACGCATGAACTCGCTCAACTTTATGTTGATGTTTTCCAAAATTACATGTATTTCAGGTGACAGGATGGATCTTGGGCGCAAGTGTCATAACTAGAAGTAGACTACAAGTTTAGATGTCATCCACTTTTGTTGAATAGAAACCTTGTCAAAGGTCGTGTTTTGAAAACTTAAATAACAAGTGTTTGTAATACTCAAATTTTCATGAATGGATGAACATCGTTTTGATCATGTAGTTGTTTATTACGATTGAATGCAATGATAACAAGCTAGTCACACATCATACGCTTCCGCAAAAGACAGGTGGAATGACATTCAGGAAGAATCAGTGACGATACACTCCCTATCACCTCTACACAAACAACCCCATCAAAGGGGAAATATACGCACCAGTAAAGCTAAAGACCTAAGAAAACCAATGTAGCAGGAAATAACTGAAACTTGAATGACCAAGGCGATGTAGCCTCGAGTTCATTTCAAACAATATGCCAAGTTGGCAAGCCTATGTGAAGGCTCAATAACTGTTTCCTCGCTTATACACTGGTTATATATACGTGTGAAATTGGGTGGCTTATGGTGCTATGTATCTCATAGACAATTGGAATGTTGTCTAACCTACTTCATACCATCTTGGCAGAAGAGAATGCCGCCCAGGCGAGACACAAACACCAGTACGCTGCCAAGAACAGAAGCCGAGCTGCAAGAATGCATCTCACAGGCGATTGCTCGACATGAAGCCCTCCGCTCTAAGCACCGCGATGGCACTACTGGAAATAACCCTCCAACTGGCTGCACCTATAAACAGTTCCTAGACTGCAAGCCATTAAATTTTGATGGCACGGGAGGAGCCGTTGCATTTGTTCATTGGACAGAAAAGACTGACTCCATTCTAAGAATGAGTAACTGCTCACCTCAACAGAGTGTTACCTATATCTCAGGGTTATTCGTAGATGGCGCACTCTCCTGGTGGAACCTTCAGGTTCAAACCCTTGGTGCAGATGCTGCTTATGCACTAAGCTGGGATGAGCTCAAGGAAATGATGGAAAAGAAATACTGTTCGAGGGCTGAAATTTAGAAGCTTGAGGTGGAGTTCTGGAACTTGAAAATGGACGGACCGAAGATTCCTGAATACGTCCAATGATTTCACGACTTATCTAGGGTCGTCCCCTACTTAGTCAAACCAGAATTCAAAAGGGTTGAACGTTTCATTTGGGGACTTGCACCTCAGATCAGGAGCATGGTTACTACCTCAAAGCCCTCAACCATTGCAGAGGCTATCGATATGAGTGTCACTCTTACTGAAGAAGCTCTACGTGCGGGCAAATTTTCGGAATCTGAGGATAACAAGAAAGAGACTCATGTGGAGTCGTCAAGCAACAAGAAGAGGAAGTCCTCAAACCTAAAGATAAGCACCCAAGCCAGCTTTGGAAGCTCTAAAGCAAACACAAGAAAGAAGGGAAACCGTCGCATGACAGGAAAACTGATGGAGCCACTAATAAGGCTGGTGGTAAAATATACTCGGGGACTCTAAGCTAAGGTGTGAGAAATGCAACTTTCACCATGAAGGTCGATGTCCGAGGCCTAGGTGCAGAAAGTGTGGAAAAGAAGGGCACAGTAAGGATGCCTGTTGTGCGAAGGACCCAGATGGAAGAAATAAGAGAATACCAGGTTGCTACACATGTGGTGAAGCAGGGCACTTTAGGAAAGATTGCCCTAGGAAGGAACAAGCAAGGAAGGGTTTTCACGATGGAAACTCGTGAAGCACGCCAGGATCCAGATGCGGTTACGGGTACGTTCCCTAATAACCAACCTTATGCATCTATTTTTAATACTGGCATCAACTTCAACCTTGCACGCTTAGAACTTAAGAAACTGCTTGGCCTAGTCTCAAGTGAGATAGACGTCCTATATTCTTAAGAAATGGGCATATAGAAGGCTAGTTTAAACAGACGAAGCAAGTAAGGAATTATATTCTAGGGACTCCGAAGGCCGGAACCTTCTGTTACCATTGACTCGTGAAGTCATAATATGATAGTCAGCATGGATCAGAAATCCAATATACAGCTGAAGTCGTTCGATATGAGAAAATCAGACGCATCCCTCGTGCGGATGATGAAACCCAACTTTCCTGCAATAGGTGCAAGGATGCCAGACCCCACAAGGCGGCAGATCTACGACATCCCTCGTTGGTCAAAGAGGCATAGAAACGCCTCCGAGTAGACTGCAGGGCCTGAGAACATCCCCGTGACGGAGGAAGTCCCAGTGGACCTTTCGGAAGACTTGCCGGGAACGCCTCTCCATAGCGACGAGAGGAGTTCAGGAAAAACCGCGTGCCAGGAGCAGCACCAGTAACGAATGACGCCATACCGACTAGCTTCACCAGTGAAGCATGAACCTCTGATATAATGGCAAGAGCTGCTAGACAGGGGAAATTAAGGACATAACATCCTTAGTTAAGGAGACGAGGAGAAAGTTGGTAGTCTCCACTTTACATAAACTTCAGAAAATTGAGAATCAGAATCCTTTGCCAAGGAATCAACTTGAGGACAAGAGGTCCTCCACTGTGAATACAAGAGGAAATATCCCTAAAACGACCTTTAGGACTTGCTTTGAGCATTACGAGATCCTTGTCGTATCATTTGGCTTGACACATGCATCGAAAATATTCATGGACCTCATGAATCGAACGTGTGAGCCATACCTGGATAAGTCATATACTTATTGACTACATTCTTATATGGCCAACGACCAAGGAAGGTCGTGAGCAACAGCTGCAATTTACCTTGCAACTCTTAGAGAAAGCACAGTTATGTGCAATGATGACGAAAAGCGGATTTCGAGTTCGCGAAGGGAGAACTGAAGATACATGGTGGATAAGAACGAAATTCATGCCAACCCTGCAACCAAGAGCTAAGGAGCTAGATTTGCAAT
This sequence comes from Helianthus tuberosus, assembly GCA_030545235.1. Classification (NCBI taxonomy): domain Eukaryota; kingdom Viridiplantae; phylum Streptophyta; class Magnoliopsida; order Asterales; family Asteraceae; genus Helianthus; species Helianthus tuberosus. The sequence continues at coordinate 46,070 of JARYGA010007707.1, read as the reverse complement.
TATGTGACATCTCTCGACAAAGTCTCGATTGTACGTCGATGCAACGAGACCACAACATTGCGTACGCGGCACATTGATTAAGGAATCATGAGAAAAGACCTTGAGATAGTTACAGTAATTACGCGCCGCAAACTGGACGTCATTACCTGAAAGAAAACGCTGCACGATCTTTACTGATCACAAGGGTTGCAGCACACCGATGATCGTAAGAACTCGAATATGAACTGAGCTGTTGATCGATGCAGACTGTATGACACAATACGTGCTTGTGTGATAAACTTTGATGAAAAGTCGGAACACTCACTTGCCCTTAGTGGAGTTTTCCTACAACGGTATCTATCACACCGCCGTCTAAACCGCTTCGTGTAAAGCTTTAGACGGAACATAAGGAGTAGATTCCCGTCATGTTGAACGGAGACCAGAAATAAACAATCAACTGGCCCGAGATGGCCCAGGAAAACTAGAGGCAAGATCCTTCAGATATGTGATCATATCAGGACAGCCCGCAGAATACAGAAAGATAGCGCCGATGAGCGGCATAAGTCGAAAGAATTTGAGACAAGAAGTATGGCTTTGATGAGAGCCTTGCCTAGAGAAGGCGTAGTGTGATTTGGAAAACGAAAAGGTAGAATCCCCGGTGTAGGGATCAGAACCATTGCTCACAAGATGAAGCTCCCAGAAAAAGATCAGTAGTGATCGCGACACATTCATGTGTCTAGTCTGTAGAGGAGTCTGACTTAAGGAACAATCGTTGTTCCCACAAATAAAATTCACGTCAATGACAAACAACAAGAATTACTATAGAAACCTGTTGAGGTTTTGGACCAAGAGTCCGTGATACTATAGAACCCTGCTGAGGTTTTGGACCAAGAGTCCGTGATACTATAGAAACCTGTTGAGGTTTTGGACCAAGAGTCCGTGATACTATAGAAACCTGTTGAGGTTATGGACCAAGAGTCCACAAGATACAGAAAAGCCATGATCGACTTACTTGAGTATGATAGAATTCATGACATGACCCAGAGATTTCATGGGAACATGAAGACAAATCATGAATCTAAGTGACCATATTGGTTTCACAACTCCCCTGCGACCGATGGCATCGCTTGAATTTCGGGACGAAATTCTTTTAACGGGGGGAGACTGTGACAACCGTCACTTTTCCGTACATTCCGTACACGAAATGAACAGTAATTTGTGCTTAAATGACTGTGCATGATCTGGTTTACCAGACAAATAAATTTCTGAATTTCATGCAAGTGAATTCATGCACATTTTGTGCTACAAAATATAGCTTTATGCATAAACGAGAGCGTTGCGTCAGAAATATTAGTAAACTCACCGGTAAGACACATCGTGTCAACAGAACTGCGGAAAGCAGTCAGACATTAGAATTGAGGCCTAGGTGTAGGTCCGACGACAAAAGTACATTAAAACCCAAGAGTACATATAAGGGTTTAATTTATAGGCATTGCGAAAGCAAAAATAAGCACTAAAAAGCACCCGAACCGCACTTTAAGTGCAGAATTTATATAATTCAGCATTTAAACATATGAATATTTTGCAGAAATGTCGTTTTATTATCCAGAATATTTCCCTAAGTGTTGGGAATTGAAAGAGTACAAGAAAGGTACTTAAAAGACACTAAAAAGTGTAAATTAGCACTTTAACGAATCGGTATCTAACCGAACAACCGGACATTACCCGGAACACCAAAATAATGCTAGAAGCATTGTTTTTATTTTTCTAAGCTAGTTAGGGTCCCCGAATACCCTAACACACTATACATTAAATAACACTCTTAACACTAGATTTATTATACTTGAAAGCTAACTAGGATTGTAACTTGGAAGTTGAAGTGGAACTAGGACCACCCCTCCCCCATAACCGGTTGTGTGAGAGTGGGGGGACACCCCATGATTTCTTTCATTTGTCTAATTGATCTTGTCCCCTCTAATTAGACACATGAACCAAGGGACCAAGAAGTGTAGGAAGTTTATTTAAGAAACCACTAGACTTACTCATCTTCTTCATTCAACAAAAAAAAAAAAAAAGAAAACTCTCTCATCTCTCCCTCTAACTCACGGCTTCAACCACACACCCACACACCTTCATTTCAAGCTTCATTCCATCCATTCTCTTGGCATACAATGGTGTAAGAAGCAAAGTTAGGAAGTGTGGAAGCAACGGAACTTGAAGGACCTTCGCCATTTGCTTTTATCCACCTCATTTGCACTCTTGAACTTCCCTAGCCTTGTGCTAGTAGTAAGTACTCTAAAACACCACCTTGTTCTTGTTTAGAGTGGTTAATAAGCGATTTAATGGTTAAAAATCAAACACACACAAGATCGAAACTAAAAGTCTTGGAAGAAAGATAAACTAGTTGGATAAAGAATAGATATGTGTGTAAATCATGTGAATCTTGTATGGTTGTTATTATTTGATGTTGTTGTTAGTAAAAGCAATATGGATCATCATCTAGACATACTAGTCCATGTTAGAAAGCATGAACTAGTAGGATGTAAAAGTTAGAAAGTTAAAAGATGATGGATCTATCCATTCATAAGACATGAACTTGAGTAAAAGTAATTTTCTTGTAAAAAAAGACTCTAAACATGTGGATCTAAAGATCTACAAGTGGTTTTTCGGAAGAACCAAGCAGAAAATATTAGTCTTGTTTAAAACCCGGATCTTACATGAACTAAATATATTTTTAGTAAATAAAGAAGTGTGTAAACACTTGTGTAACAAGGAAGTTCAACAAAGAAATATTTTTGTGAATCTTGACTAGAAGTTGTGAAACTTCATATTCTTTAAAAATAAAGTTTTTAAGAAATTAAACTTATTTTTAAAGATAACAAGACTTACTAAATGTGCTAGTAAGTTACTACACATTTTTGTAAATATTCAAGTTCATGAAATGGAGAATTTAGTGATTATTGTTGATAATTGTTATTGATAATTGTTGACGATTTAAAAGAAAATAAACACATGTTTTGAAAACATGGGAAACCTCCATTTTTAGGGGAAACTCTGTCAAAATTTTTATAAATTTTGACACTTAGAAAAATATAAGTTTTTGAGAAACGTATTCCCTAAAAATGTATTTAAGAGTATTACCAAGGTTTTCCAAATTTTTGGTGATAAGAAATGATGATTTCTTCAAGAATAAAAATGGATATAAGTATGTATATTTTTGAGAGAAAAATATATATATATATATATATTATTTGATCACCAACTTTTGTGCTAAGTGTATATAGTATGTGTTATACGTGCTAGCGTATTAAGACTTAAAAATACACTAAATACTCATGAGAAGTATAAACACAAAATACACATACAACATACAAGATACATAATTCGGGTGCAAAGTGCAAAACATGAGATGATTATATTAATTTTTGGGAAAATAATATAAGTAAAACACTTAGTTAAAAATATAGAATATTTTTAACACAAGAATATGTACAAAAGAGAGTGACTGTACTTGTGCGACGCAAGTCTAGTGACTAACGTTAAGAAAACGCGTATAGGATACGACGTTAATTAAGCAAATCCGGTGAAGTTTACGACGCAAGGAACGCAAAGTTGTGAGTTCATGCTCCCCCTTTTCTCTAACTGTTTTTGGTTTTATAACTCTCGGGGGTGAAATACATGTTACAAATATTATAATTTTTACAAAGGGTAAAAATACAAGAAGCACTCTTGGTGAGAACGAGAACCGAGTGCAATATAATTTGAGAATACGAGAAGCACTCGTGGTGAGTGCAATATGATGAGCTTTAAGAAAAGCCTAGAAAATACTAGATCATGTGAGCTTAAACTAGATATTGAGATGCCATTAATACTTAATTAGGGACGAGGGTTAGATCTAACGGGTACGGCCGAGCCCCACTCATGGTCCTTATGTGACCTCTTGAGTGCTTCGGTGTCCCAGTCGAGGGAAATCGACACAGTCGAGGTTAATCGACACAGTCGAGGGTAATCGACACAGTCAAGGGAAATTGACACAGTCGAGGTTAATCGACACAGTCGAGGGAAATCGACATAGCTAGAGGGAGAATATACTAATGCTCCATATGCTCACATGCCTTAAAGGAGCCAACACTAATGCTCCATATGTCCTCACATGCCTTAATGTCCTTGTATAAACAATCATTTAAAACGTGGGGTACACAAGAAAACCCGAATGATACTTGAGTACGTGGGGTACTCAAGAAAACGGGAATTATACTTGAGTACGTGGGGTACTCAAGAAAGACTTGAATTATACATGACACATACTATGTTTTCATACAAAGTATAAAAACGTGAAATACAAAAACGCATGAACTCGCTCAACTTTATGTTGATGTTTTCCAAAATTACATGTATTTCAGGTGACATGATGGATCTTGGGCGCAAGTGTCATAACTAGAAGTAGACTACAAGTTTAGATGTCATCCACTTTTGTTGAATAGAAACCTTGTCAAAGGTCGTGTTTTGAAAACTTAAATAACAAGTGTTTGTAATACTCAAATTTTCATGAATGGATGAACATCGTTTTGATCATGTAGTTGTTTATTACGATTGAATGCAATGATAACAAGCTAGTCACACATCATACGCTTCCGCAAAAGACAGGGTATGAGAAACTCTTCTTCCACTTTCTTATTCTTTTCTCTCTCCCGAGATGGATGCAGCAGCAGGGGACTCCGTTAAATCACACATAAATTCACCAGTAAACAATAAAATTAGTTTCAAAAATAAACACAATCACATAAAAATCATCACAAAATAGTGAAATTAACTCCCAAAGTAGACTCAAATCACATAAAAATCATCACTAAATAGTGAAATTAGCTGCAAAAATAGACTCTAATCACATAAAATTATTAACAAACGGTGAAATTGGCTCCAAATCAGACTCAATCAGTTCAGTACACAACAGACCAGACTCAATCAGTTCAATTCCAACAACCGACAATGACGGCCCCACCACCATCATCGCCGCCGACGACCACCACAACCACAACCAACAACGTTGGTATTTATTGCTCTGTTTCATATATATGTTGATTTAAATCCCCTTGTCTCTTCTTTATTTTCCACAGTTCCAATTAATTCCCACTTCCTTTTTCGATCCCCACTTGTTGTCAACTTCTCCAACTATGATTCCTTTTTAATTTGTATCTTGTACACCAATTCCCTCTTTTTGCATTACATACTAGACTTTCAATCAGCCCAAATGATCCATAAAATTAGCCCACATAACATGATGAGCCTTTTTATTTTGTGTTGGTCTATGTTGCTGAACATCCCGACGGCGTTAGGATTTCAAGTTGCAGGTGGTGGTTGTAGACGGTAGGTAGTTGGGGTTTCGAATGGGTTTGGAAGGGAAAGGGTGGTGGTTCTGGAGATCTTGAAGGGAAGGAGTTGCTGGCGGTCGGCGGCAGGTGGGTGGTAAGTTATGGTGGCAGCGGTGGAAGTATTCTTAGGTAATGCGTAGTGGGGCGGTATGCCCAAGCATGGCGCCGGCAAAACGCCGGGCACACCAATACGTGGGGCGATATGAATCGAAAATGAGGGGGTGGCGCGATGTCTATAGCGGCGTGATGTGTGGGTTTGTTTGAATTTTTTTTTCTGGTTTTCCCCTCATAGATTTAATGCTCTGTTTTTGTGTTTGTGTTTGTGTTGCAGGTATCTATCGAAGAAGAAGAAGGAAGACAAGGAAGAAGAAGAATTTTAGGGTTTTTAATTTATGGGCTTTGGGCTGGTTTGTGTTTTGTTTTTATATGGGCTTTGGGCTGATTTTGTGTTTTGAGTTAATTAGTGTAACGTTTTTTTTATTTTTTTAGTCCAACTTTTTTTTAGTGGAACCGGTTTTTTTTTTTAGTGTAATGTTTTTATTTTTATTTTAGTGTAATGTTTTTTTAATTTAATGAAATGAATTTTAATTTTATAAACTTAGAAAATAATTATAAAAAATTAGAAATTAATAATTGAGTAATGATTAGGCGGGGGCTTTATGACTACGGGCTTAAATGCATAACGCCCCATAACGCCCACCCGCACACGTGGCGCGCCACGTGTCGCATAACGCCCACAAAGGGGCGTTATGACTACGCATGGCCTTAGCCGACTGTGAAGTTAGAGAGTGAGAGAGAGAAAGATAATCATAGCTGAGAGAGAGTGTGTGTGTGATCTGAATTATTTATTTAAGTACTACTATTAAGCCCCTGCGTTGCATCGGTTATCATAAAACCGTGTTAAATAGTAGCAATACTATACCATTGTCAGCGGCCATCAACACTAGAAAAGCTCGTAAAAACAAAATAAATAAAACGGGAAAAAAATAACGCCAAGCGAAAAGCAGACGTAAAATCTTTGAATCACGTATGCTCGTTGTTATGAAATTAAACCGAAACGTAAAACATAGAAAAAAAATTAAGTCCATCCCGGACCAGCGTGTTGGACGAACTTGTCAAACGCATAAAAATAGATGTGACGCGACGAGCCAGTCAAACGGTAAAAAAATATGCGAAAAAATGTTGAACCCCACACGCACGTTGCGGTGCGTTAACTCACAAAATTTAGAACGAAACGAAAAACTTAGGAAATATAAAAAGTATGGTGGACGAAAATTGACAATAGAAAAGAGTTGGGATTAAATTGTAAAAGATGAAAAACTTTGGGTTAAAAGTAAAAAACAAAGGGTCTAAATTGCAAAATTGAAGTTATTTATTAATTTTAGATAAAAATAAGAATAAAAATAAGTGATATCTATATATTGGTTATTAATTAATATTAATATTAAAATAAATTTATTAAACAAATAAATAAATTTATAAGGTTGAATGAGAGAATGTCATATGACATTATTTGGAGTCTTTTATTATAATTTAGATTTAAGGTAAAGATGACCAAAATACCCTTATGTGGGGATCACTAGATCAGATTTAACCATAAAAAATAACTAAGTTAGAAATAAAGGACATAACTTGCAAAGGTTTGTAAACATCGAGTATGTTTTTTTGTAGTTTTTGATGATAAATGACACAATTTGTAATAAGCGACATACATAAAGGAGGATTTTTGTAATTTACTTTTCCTTTAACCTAAAGGGTGGATTAATTAGCTTTTTTAACCGACAGTTAAAGTTTAAGGATTTTGATGTTTTAATCAACGGCTAGCTGAAGGAGGAGGATCCCACCCGAAGCCCTCCCTCTGTCGACGTCACCGGCAAAATCGGAACCTACGTAGCCGCTAACAACCTTGCTGATCTAAGCTTCTCACATGCTACTTGCCGAGAGTGAAGGAATAATCACGTGCCTAACTTGCAGCCCCATTATTTTGTCCACCCTAGAAGTATATTTTTTAATTTGTTTGCTTTGCATGTTGTGTTTAAATATGCGTAATCTAACATAGAATTGACTGGGACTTATTCTATAATTAAACAACGATGCAAGCTGTTTTGATAAAATGATGAAACATGTGTTTGACTAAGTGTTGTGAAATACATTTAATACAACATGGCACCCATTATATATAAATTCATTAACTTGTAGATAAAAAATTCGTGAGCTCTTCACATTAGGCTTTCTGTAACCACCCAAGTAGAAAAAAAAATATTTTTTTTGAATGGTGAAATGTTTTAGAGTTTAGAGTTCTGGGCAGTTTGAAAACCAGCCAAAATAAGAAGCTGATCTTCCAAAAAAACACCAAAAAATACCCCGAAAAACACAAGACTTTAATTTTCTTTCCTGGAACGACCAAAACGTAGCAACTACCGAGAACAAAGAGATTAAAACAAAATAGTTTTATTGAAATGCAACAAACCAGCTGCAAATCTATATAAATCCAGCCAAAAGCTAACAAACCCAAACAAACTATAGAAACATGTTTAATTACAATAGTATATCATACAAAGTTTATAAAACTTGTTCGAATATTATACTAAACAAACTCATTTCTCGCTATTGTAATTAAATACCGAAATAAGAAACCACCGCATAATGTTATTAAAATGTAGCAAATCGCTTGGTGCTTTATTGGATTATTTTTACACAAAACGCTTGAAAATATGTATAACATATGCCCTAAAATTTGTGTATAAAATGTCTTATTACATAGGGTTTTCTAGAGTTTTATCATCAACTGTAAACCCAATTAGCTCGAACAACACGATTAAGTCAGAGTATATATATATCTAGTTTAACAAACATCATATATAAAACCCAAACATGATATCATCTAAACCCAAGTAACCCGAAACACAAAAAGGATTTGAATCACACCGTTACCACCACCCAAATAATAAACACAAAACATGAATAATACAACTGTAAACCCGATTAACCAAATCAACATGCTTAAGTAAAAGTATGTAATTAAAAATATATTACTTGAACAATTTGATAATCAGAAGCTTCTTATTCTATATCATTATTTTACAAAGGTACAAAGGCTATATATAAAGTCACGAAATACAACAGAAAAGGGAGATATCCACTCTCCTAATTTAGCCTATAATAAAAAAGGAATAGAATACAATGATCAAAATTAGAGTAGAAATTGGCGGATCTCATTACTCCCCCTCAAGTTGGAGCGTGGATGTTTTGAACGCCCAACTTGTCAAGTAATAACCGGAACTGGTGAGCTCCTAAGGCTTTCGTGAATAGGTCGGCAATTTGGAGCTTGGTATGGATGTTTAACGGGTGTATTTCTTGTGATTCCACTCTTTCACGGACGAAATGACAATGCATTTCTACATGCTTCGTCCTTTCATGAAAAACGGGATTGTTCGTAATGTGACGCGCCGCTTGGTTGTCACAGAACAAGGGTGTTCGCCCCTTTTGTTGCATGTCTAACTCATTTAGGAGCCACCTCATCCATAATATTTTACTCACCGTTGTGGCCATGGCTCAGTATTCTGCTTCAGCCGATGATCCAGATACGACGGATTGCTTTTTGGATCGCCAAGAGATAGGGGCTCCCCCTAAAAGTAGGAGGTATCTTGTTCGTGAACGTCTGGTGAACGGGAAACCGAGCCAGTCTGAGTCACAATATGAGACCAAACTGGTACCACCGTCACGTGGTAATAGGATTCCTTGCCCGGGCGTAGCCTTTAAATAGCGCAAGACACGAGTGGTTGCATCCATGTGTGCCTGGCGTGGATTGGCAACAAACTGGCTAAGTACGTTAACAGAGTAAGCAATGTCGGGGCGAGTGGCTTGCAAGTAAAGGAGACGGCCAATAAGCCTACGGTATTTATTGGCATCAACTTCGGGTTCCCGGTCATCTTTGTCTAACTTTATGCCTTGTTCCATAGGAAAGTTACTTGGCCGACATCCTTGCAAGCCGCAATCCTCCAAAATATCTAGAATGTATTTCCATTGATTTAGCACTAGACCATCACATGTTCGAGCCACTTCGATTCCCAAAAAGTACTTTAATGTTCCAAGATCTTTCATGATAAACTTTTCATCAAGGAAGTTTTTTAATTATTGCATCCTTTTAATGTTGTTTCCTGCCACAATTACATCGTCTACGTAGATGAGTGCCATGACAAATGTTTCACCATCCTTGAGAACGAATAGAGAATGATCCATCTTTGTTTGTTTGAAGCCTTGTTCTGTGAGAGCCATTATGATTTTTTTATACCATTTGCGAGACGCTTGTTTTAAGCCATACAACGATTTATGGAGCTTGTGTAACACCCCGTGTTTCGAAAGTCAAAGTCAAAGTCTAGATTGAAGTCAAAGGAAGAAAAGATTGCTAATTGCGATATGTCACTCCTTGCTCAACTATTGTTTTGACTTCTTTGACTTGTAATCGAATCTTTTATTTTGTTTGCTTTAGTTGTATTATGTGGAGTATCTATTAATAATCGAGATTTAATCGATGTTTTATCGCTTTATCGCTTATCGCATCGCAATCGCATTCCCAACTCGAATCATGCGTTCTGGATATTGTTTTACGTGTGTGTGCTACTTACGTGTTACTTATGCATGTTTATTTATGTTTATGTTGTAGTGATTAATCGAAGCGCAATCGCAACTCTATCACAATCGAATCGCCAACGCTAAACGCAAGTTATTGATGATGATTGTATGTTAGATATAGTATTTGTGTGTTTATTATTAATCTATCGCATCGCTTGCTCGAAACGCATCGCAACGCTCAACACGCGAATCGAAACGACAAAACTCAACACGCCGGACCCCAGGATCGAGTGGCCAACCGATCGAGTGGCCATCCGATCGGATTGCCAACCGATCGGATTGCCATCCGATCGAGTCACCATCCGATCGGTGACCAATCTGACCCTTGAGCACTTTTGTTGATACACTTTATGTGGACTCGACTCGGTTCGGTTCGACACGGTTAGGTTCGGCTAAAGCCCGACGTCACGACATTCCTCCGTCGTGCGCCCCAGAGATCGACACGCGAAGCACGAAGAGCCGCGAACCTTTCCCGTCGCCACATCACCATGACATCACCATGTTGATGTCATGATGATGTCATTGTTATAAGATAGCATATGTGTGCATGGATTGAACGTGTATACATGCTTTCATCTTCTTATCAGTTTGCATTTAGATTATGTATTGTATTGTATTGTATTGTCTGTTTGTGTATCCAATGGCCCAAGCCCAACATGAAGAAGCTCAAGGCCCAAGTCACATGGACGAAATCAGGTGTGGACGAAAACACATGTTGGCGAAATCACATGTGTGACGAAATCACATGTGATTTCGTCGAGACCTTGTATGTTCGCCGTTGGGTTTTCGTCAACTATGGGATTTCGTCAGTCATCTAGTATAAATACACAGACATCAGACAGAACACTTAGACAAGTCTGAATAGATTTGCGAGCGAACACATTGTAACACACACACTGAGAGTTTACAGAGAACATTTGTAAACACCGTATTGTAACCGTTTTCTAGCATTAATACATTGAGTGTTAATCGTTGAATATTGTGTCTTACGTGTTCGTAACTTGGTTTAACTTACCCGTTTGGATTCCGCACTTTCGGGTTTGTCGGAAAACAGGGAACAGAGGTTACTCGATCCTCCGGGTGGACCTACAATTGGTATCAGAGCTTTGGCTCGATTCCTTGTTAAAACCAAGTTGTTTTCTTGTGTTTTAAAAAGGATTTTAATGTGTTTTTCTTAAAAGCTTGAGTTTAAAGATTATATTTTTCTGAAAAACAGGTGTTAAGATCTTGAAAACGTTGTGATTTTGCTGTTTATTTTTGTTAAAAACCTTTTCAAATCTTTGTTATACATGTTAGGATAAAGTTGTTTTTGAAACATTGTGCAAAATCGTTGTTCGGAAAATTTATCGGTCACCAGAATTTTCATCAAGTTCTTCATATCTTCAAGATTGTTCTTATTTGTTCTTGATAAATATATCAGTTTGATCTTAAAATTCTAAATTGATTTGTGATTGAATTGTTATTGATTGATTATTATATTAGTTGTTTGAAAAAGGTGTACACAACCATCATGATAGTTGGTGGTAAGAAAAGTCTGATAAGCATGATAAGCATGGTTTGTTTGAAAAAGAGTCTTATGTGTCAGACAAATAAGAGGATAAGGTTTGAATTGTTTAATATCTAAATTGTCTTGTAGGGTCCTTTTTGTCAACAAAAATCTCAGGAGACGAAAACCCTCAACTTTGTCAAACATATCAGACGAAAACCCAGGAGACGAAATCACCATAGTCTTGGACGAAAACAAGCTGGATAAAAACAGTTCTGGACGAAATCCCCTAGTGACTTCTGGATCTGGGCGAAATCTCTTTCACACTAATACACTTCATCAGTCAACGAAAACACCCATTTCATTAAACACCTGGGCGAAATCACCATTGTCTTGTTCAATAGTCAATAATATCAAGCTTCTGGAAGAAATAACCTCAGTTGGCCGAAATCACTTATCTTCATTATAACTTGGCAGAAATCACCTCTTATCCAGCCGAAATCACCTATCTTCACTTTTCAGCAACGAAATCCCTCAAAACTGTTCAACGATGAAATCCCATTTCAGTCAAGGAAAACCTAATGTTTTTGTCACATCTCGGTCAATGAAATCAACTATTTTCGTCACATGTAACATCGACGAAATCACTTTTGGATTTCGTCAAACATTCTTATTCCTGTGATTTTAAACAGAGGACTTGCAAAAGGTATCTAACTTTGTGTTTTCAAGTGTTTGACCAGGTGTTATCATTCTGATATCAAATATGAGTTGTACAAGTCCTTGGGATTGGAGTACGGATCCACAACCAGCTCAAAAACAGATGTCGATGGCCGAATATTTAGCGAGTACCATACCTAAACAAAAACAAACTATTAGTTCAAGTCAATGGGCAATGGTGTCGAATCAAAATCAGAGCACTCAAAATCTTTTGCTTAGTGAGAATGAGACGGGTAGCAACAATCGCCCGCCAAAGTTAAATTACATGAACGACTATCCATCATGGAAGGGTCGTTTCCATAATTACGTTCAAGGGCAAAACACAGAATTATGGACGTGTTTCACCTCTGCATTTAGTGAAGCTCTTGAAGAAGCAGGATCAAATGCGACAACTTTCAATAATATGCAAGAAGCCGACAAAAAGGCATATGATCTGGAGAAGAAGGCGTATGCTATTCTCACTCAAGCACTTCACAGAGACATCTTTCATCAATTCTCATATTGTAAGACCACGAAAGGTTTATGGGATGCATTGGTAGCGAGAGGAGAAGGAAATGCAGCTACTAGAAAGACACGCCATGATCTATTGAAGAAAGAGTTTGAATCATTTCAGTTCTTGGAGAATAAAACTCTAAATGATATGACTTCTCGTTTTTATCATTTGATTAGTGAAATGAGTTCTTATAGTGTTGCTGCAACTCATCCGGAAATGGTTGGACGATTTGCTGATGCGCTACCTCCTAAGTGGAGTCCATTCATTGAGCTTCTAAAGCATACGGGCGCTCTGGATGCAGCAAATGTCAGTCTTTATGAATTCATTCAGAAGTTGGAGCACAAAAACGAAGAGGAAATTCGGAAAGCTAAAAGGATTGCAACTGCACCTCCTCAAAACACAGAAATGTATTTGCCTGGTTTTGGTCCTTCAGCTAGTTCTAGTTCCATTCAGCAACCGAAGCTTCAAACGGCGTTTGTGTCAAATACAAACTCATCTCCGTTTCCACAGTTTAATCAAGCCCAACCATAGTGGAATCAAAGTGCTTACATGTCACAATCCATACCCCAACCTCAAGCCCAACCACAACAACAACAAGCACATTATACCAACAATCCTTTACCCCAAAACACCAACACTGTCAGAGTTGATGTTGGTGCATACATCTGTCGACTTCGTCTTATATCGAGTCTCGTTTGCGTTGTGGATCTGAACAAGTGTGATATCATCTTATACAATGATGACATCATCAAGATGATATCATCATTGCATCATTACACATGAAGACAAAATAGAACCATTTGAATGTCAATTTCATTTAAGTTTATGTAACCGTTTGAAGCATTCCTTTTGAGTTGGCCGTTTGAAAGTGTCATCTGTTTGAAAGGTAACCGTTTGAAGATGTCATGTTGGCTTCAAACGGTCAGGTCCTTTTCTATAAATAGGCTTCAAACGTTCATCATTTGTAACGATTCCATATTTGATACTGAGGTGCTGCCGGTTTATTCTCTGATTGTAAACATTGTTAATTGAATATACAAGAGATTTAAAGTGTATTTCAAGCTGTTTTCAAGTTCGTTTCTTAGTTTCCGCCTCTGAATGTTACACCCTAATACATATTTGACAAAAGTCGCAGCGGAAATTCGTACCATAAAATTTTCTTACGTTATAAACATCTTGACGTACTTAACTTCATTTTTAAAGTTAACTCTTTCACAATAAATACATTTATTGAACTTATTTACAATAAGAAAACATAACTTAGCTTCACTCAATTACGTACTCAACACTCCCGTACAATCTATCTTGTGACTCGATCTTTGATCGTTCCTCTTTAGAATGATAGTCTGGCTCGGACAACCTGCACTCACCAAACACATACAAGACATTAATACCTTTTATAAATATAAACGATGCTTAGCCTTGGTTTATTTCCGTTTCTTTATTTCTTTACATTAAACGTTCCCTCTGAGTACCTCATCTTTGGTGAGTCTTCGATACTGTTCCTGCATTACACCTAAATCTCCATGTACACGCATAACAACGTAAAAACTTAATCATACTGAATGACTTACATACATACCTAAACTTCATACATATTACCTCCATATATACATACTTACACACATACATGCCAACCTACATGCATACCTACATATAAACACATCTACATCATTTTATACGTATCTACATGTACACATACCTACATCATTACATACACTCATGACATTATACATATATACATACATACATCCCTACTTGAATCATACCAAACTCATATGTGCCTACTCTCATACATGCCATCATATATCCACGTACTTGCTCGCATACTTATAAACATACATACCTACCTATCTACATATGTGTATACACTTAAGCTTACAAAAACGTAAGTCAAATTAGTTATACGTAACTTGAAACGCTTTTAAACAAGTTACATGGTCAAACATCAACAAAAAATAAGTTTTTGCAGGAATTAGGGGCGTCGCGTGACGCCTAGGCCCCTTTTTCACAGAACTTTTGCAGCTGGTTGCTGCATATTCCCAGCACGATCCGGTTTCACGGAAACGGTCACAACTTCTTCGTTATTGGTTCGTTTTACCCGATTCTTTTTCCTACGCGTCCGTAATTTAATTCTCCATCTTCTGGAGTTAAGATCCAACATCCGGATTAACAAAATTCCAGACTTTTAAGTCTTCGGCTTACTACCCTTTTTACCAAGAATTGACCCGTTCATAATTTTATCACATAACTTGTTTGTTTGACCTTAACTTCATATGAATTGATAACTTCAAGGTCATTTGTCATAAAAGATTCATTCCCGGATACCTTACATCTTATTCCACCCGTTTGCGCTCAAAAGCTTATTTTGACCCGTTAAGGGTAATTGCGCATTAAAACGTTCCTGACTTACAAAACCATACTCCTCACTTTCATACTTGACCGAAACATTACACTAATTGAATAACTTGTTTCTAAACTACTTTTAAGATCGTTTGCCCAAAATACCCATCAAGGGCATTTTGGTCAACTTTAATCCCATCATTTACGACGAAAGACTACGACACATATTTGACCTCAACCATCATATTTAGTTAATTAAAACACCATATTACTTAATCGAACCAAGAAGTGATTACAGAAATCACTTACCTTATGCGTCCGTGCTCGTATCCGATTCCTCGCCTCTTCTTGACCCGTTAACACCTCATGCTTGAGCCCGTCTCGTCGTGATTCCTATACTTTCATTTCATCGAAATCACGCTCTTATTAGCATACTCATTTGTACATGTTAACAATCATATCAATCGCATATTTCACACTTAACTTTCCTTAGTCATTTCTAACAAGAATAAAACATATAATCAACTTCATATCCTTTCCAACACATGTACATCATCATGTAATCACAATTAATGCATATTAACATAACATGCCCAAACAACTTCCTATAATCCTGCTTTTACCACAACGAGTTAAATCATGTTTCTTATACTTGTTGACTTCCAAAAGTCAACTATTAACCATATGTAACTATCGACTTATCAACATATACCCGTAACATCATAATCGACTATACGGACGACACTATATACATTTTATCATACACTTGATGTACGTACTACCTTTTAAGCATAACGTACAACTAATTCATGCATAAATCTTCTAAACTCATACATAACCCATCAACACCTACTACTAACCATCATGGATCATTCCCAAATAAACATCAAACATATCATCATCATATTTCTCCTAATTCATCTAACAAGAATTCATCATACCCACATAATACATCAATCTTTCAACAAGGCTAGGACATGGGAGGTGATTCTAGTCATCATCTTCACCATAACTAACGGGTTTCACCTCTAATCATCAAATTAACACAAACCATACGTAACCCGTGTTCTATACGATGATTCTAACCCTTATACATGATCAATTTCATACTAACTCACGGATTTGAACATAACCCACTTCACACATGATCACCAATCTTAGATTTAAGACATACCTTATGATCCCCTCGTGTTGGTGATCACTAATCCATGCTCGGTTATGGATTTAAGCTTCATCTTGCCTTCCGATTTGATGATCTTCATGATTAGGGTTTGTGAAGCTCTCATGGAGCTCCTGGCTCCTTCTCGAACACACACGATGTGTGTGTTTATTTGTGTGTTGATTTCTTTTATTAGTAAATCAACTTTCATCTTATCCACTTTAACCCCTCGAGTTTACTTCTAACACATATTTGGCCCTACTTGTCTCTTTTGATAGTTTTTATCATGCACTTAACTAGGTTAAACAACCTAGTTATTTATTTCATAATATAACGCATAAGGACATATTTCGAATATATAACATTTGGATTTTGGGCGTTACACTGAAACGTACGAGAGCTCTTCTGAACGACTCATTCGGGTCGATACACGATCCTACAAGTGGTATCAGAGTTCAGGAGGAACAGTTCTTGTCATTTTCAGCTTGAAAATCTGATTTCTACACCTTCTTTCACAAAATTAAAAATTTTTCACTGTTAAAATCGGCTCAAAATTTCACATTATACTCGCAATCATGTTTTAACAAACCCTTGAAAGTTTCAGCTTAAAATTCGAAGTAAAAATGGTAAAAATGGACTGAAAATTGCTGACCGTTTGAACGAAGTCTGACTGACCGTTTGAAAAATGCACCTTACCGTTTGAAAATGCACATGACCATTTGAAATTGACCTTGTCCGTTTGAAATTGACATGACCGTTTGAAACATGAACATCGTTTGACCGCTTGAAGGTGCATCGAGTTGTGTGAAACAAAAAACGAGGTTGTCAGGATACATGTGAATATATCAGTTTTTGTGAGCTTGTGAAATATGTCGGTTCATTAAAATCTTCATGTGATAACAGTTCACTACATATCATCGGCCCAATTAAAGATGTCGGGAATAGTTTCAGGTCACGAGAAAGTGCATTGAGTTGTGAGTTGTGTAATTGGTGGTTTTTGTTGGAAATTGAAGTGTCAGCTCACTATAGTATATAGGTCCAATCAGTTTGAGATATGAATTAGTCTTGTCGGCCAATGTTTACCAATATTAAAGTTTGTATGTGTTTGGATAAAAGATGTCAGACTAGTGGTCACGTGATTTCTTGAGTCCATATATTACATTAACAGTTTGTTGCTTAGTGGGTTTACTGTCTAATTTGTTGATTATCAAGAGTGCATATATCGGCCCAATCATATCGATTTGGCTATTGATATTTGAGGCCCAATCACATTATATATGATCAAGTTTTAAAGTCTAGCCCAACAGGAGTGAATTGAGTTTTTGAAGTTGAGGGACATTTGTTTTCACCCCAAGTTAAAGTGTCATCATTTAAAGCAAGAATATCGACCCAAATCACTCTAAGGCCTAGTTGAATCCATTTCATTCCGATCGGGTCCATTCATCCAGTGTCTTCACTCGAACAATATTGAAACGAGTTCGCAAATTTTTGACACGAGTTCTAGATCAACTCAACCGTTACACGAGTTCACATTTTTCTTAGTTCGTTTAAACTGATTAGTTGTTTTTGTTTTCATTCAGGTGTTTTTACAAGAGGTGTTTTCCCGAAGTATATCAAATTTTCGAAGACATGGACGAGGAATTCTACAACGCGTTTGCTACACCTGTTGCTCCCGTTACTGCTGCTGAAATGTTGTACAGTGAGAATGAGACGGGTACACATCAGAAACCGCCAAATCTCATGTATATTGAAGATTTTCAGGGATGGAAAAATCGATTTGAGAACTGGGTGGAAGCTTACAAGTTTGATGCATGGTGTTCGTTGGAGAAAGACTATGAGAAACCGAAAAACGAACGTGGACTTGAAAAGGGTTTTAGTGACTTTACGGAAGTTGACAAATTGAAGTATACTAGTGAGAAAATGATGATCAGTATTCTTCAACAGGCAATTACAGAAGATATATTTGTTTTGCTTCAACATGGTAATACAGCTAAGTCAATTTGGGAAGCATTGATTCAGAAATTCAAAGGAAGCGCAGATATGATTAAAAACAAAAAGGCGTTATTGAAGAAGTCGTTTGATATGTTTTCAGCTTTCGACCATGAAACTACAAAGCATACCATTGATAGATATTGTCATCTAGTCTTGCAAATGAAAAGTTTTAACATTGAGAAAGATGATGATGATGAGTGGGTCGATAAACTAGCTGAAGCACTACCACAACAAAAGTGGGGAACTTATTTGATGATTTTAAAACACACAAGAAAGTCTGAGAATATGAATCTGGCACAATTCATTCAAAAGATTGAAGAGCAGGAGCTGGATATTCAGAAAACCGCTATCATGACAAATCCAAATGCCAAACAAGACGTCAATTTGTATTATCAAGGAAACAAGTTTGATGCTACTCCCAGTCCTAGCCCGAAGATTCAAACTGGTTTTAGAGCTGAAAGTTCGTCTGGAACAAAGAGTAGTAATGTGACTAAAAGTGGTGGATATTCTTCATCATTCTCAAGTTTTGATCCAAACAGCACAACATCAAGTTCTCAATGACAAAACTCAACAAACCTTCAGTGCAATGTTACTTTAAACATTCAAAATGGTCAGAATCTGTCTCCGGAAGTTGCCAAGCAACACATGGCATCACTGGTTGCTATGTTAGAATCTTACGAAAGTTTGATCGGTGGGAAGATTGGTAATCCGATGCTTACCAAAGAGGATTACGACCAAATTGATGCTGAGGAACTTGAGCTGATGGATATAAAATGGTGTTTAGCGAGTGCTTGGAGGAGAGCTGAAAAGTTTCAAGAAATTACTGGTAGAGATGAATTTCGAGGAATGGCTACTTCTCAGTTGGGTTTTGATAAATCGAAAGTTACCTGTTTCCGTTGCAAAGGAAAAGGACACTTCAAAAGAGAGTGCAAAAGCAAAGAAGCAACCGGGAATCAAGAAAAGAACAACTATTATCGGAAATCAATTTTTCATCAGATTGCTCAACAACCACAAACTGCACATGCTCATGCTATTGAAGATGGAAAGAAGAAAGCTTTACTTATCCATCAAGATGATGAATTTGTTGCTGAAGGATTTAGTTGGGACAAATACATACCTGGTTCAGCTTGTGTTGCAAGAATTCAGGGTGAAAATGAGACTAATCAGAAAAGAATCCCAATTTTTCCAGATCTTGGAAGCGATGTGGATACCGATGATGAGGAAGAACATCTCAACAGAGCTAGAAAAGGCATTGATCCTACTAGTTTTAATTTGTTTTTTGCAGATAAAATGGAGATGCTGAATCAAAAGAAGATTGCTAGATTAAGGAAGGAGCTGGAAGCAACAAAAATGCAAGCTGATGAAAAGACAAAGACAGAAGCTGGAGAAGCAAATGTTGATCCAGTAACTGAGAAAGTAATAGAGAAAATTGTTGAAGTGGAGAAAGTAGTGGAGAAGATTGTTGAGGTTGAAAAAATAGTCGAAGTTGAAAAACTGGTCGAAGTAGAGAAACTCATCGAGGTAGAGAAAATCGTCGAGGTTGAAAAATTGATTGAAGTTGAAAAACCATGTTCGAAGTGTTCAGAATCTTGCAAAGTTTGTGAGGAGAAAGATAAGAAGGTTGCTGAATTAGAGAAGATTAAAGAAGATTTATTGTCTGATGTGAAGTATGTGAAAGAGTCATATGATGTGCTCAACAACACAGTTGATCGTCTGAAAAAGACAAATACAGAAATTGAAAAAGCAATGGAAAAAATGAGCGCAACATTAATGACAAAGCAGAGCGTCATAAATGATTACATCGAAGACTGTGCTAATCTGAAGAAGGAGTTGGAGCTTGAAAAGATCGAAAGTGAAAGGATTAAACGATTACTGTTGAGTTATACTACTTGTGATTATTTGATTGATCGTGTTTATCCTACTGTTGCAGGTCTGGAAGCGTTCATGGATAAAAAGACTGAAGATACTGATACTGGTAAGAAAGCAAGTGTCAAGTATAACAGATGTCCGCCCCCAATCCATGAAACTAATTCTCCAAGGAATCCTAACGAGGAGCGTCTAAAAAGGCAGTCAACATCAAGTTAAAGTCTGAAATCATTGATGAATTGCCAGATAATATTGATGTTACATTCACAGCGTCTGACACTGATCATGAGTCTGAGTTAGTAAAGAAAGTTGTCGATCAGGTGTTAGATATGGATGAAGAGTCAAAGTCGGAGTCTAAGTCTGAAAGTCCGAGTTCATCAGAAAAGAGTCCGAGTTCACCGATTAACAGGGTTTACAATAGAGAATTCCTGTTATCAAAATCTAATTTGAATGACGGGTCAATCAAAGTGGCTTATACTTTGTATGATTCAGACAAATTATATTCTGATGAGGAATTTCCAATAAGAAGTGTCAAAACTGAAATGATCAAACAGGTTTTCAAATTAACAGAAATTAATATTTCTGAAATAAAAGATTTAAATCTTGATGAAAAACCTAAAAAGTACACTTCAAGAGTTCAACAAAGATTGAACAAGAAAAAGGGTTACGGGTATGGTTCATGTTATCGAAAGAAACCAAACCACAACGGTAATCTTAAAAAGAAAGGTCTTGGTTTCAATTCTTCGGAAAATTATAAAAATCAGAAAACTTATAAACCAAAAACAAAATTTGTTTCAGGAGGAAGTTCAGAGGATGAATAGAAGAAACTGTTCTGGAAGCAGTCGAATCAAGAGTTTCTTGCTGAAGTGAAGAAGAATGTGAGAAGGTTTGCTGAAAGAGTTGACAGAAGAACTTGTTTCAAATGCCAAGAAGTTGGTCACATAGCTTGGAATTGCCCCAAGACCAACTACCAAAAACAGGGAGTTTCTTCTAACTGTGCTTTGAGAAAGACTTTTGTTGATAAGAAAGAACAACTTGTGAAAAATGTTAAAAAGTTTGAAAATTCTACTTCTGAGGAAGGAGAAAGTTCAAAAAGTTTTTACAAAAGAAGAGGTGATTTGAGTAAACAAAAGTGGGTTGTTAAATCTGAGGGTAATTCTGACAATGAATCTGATTCCATAAAATCAGAGGAGTCATGTGTTGAGAAAAAGATTGATAATTCCGTTCCTGAGTTGAACGAGGAAAACTATCCGTCATTGACAAAAGATTATTTGAAATCAAAAGGTAGGGTTGAGATTTCAGATCAATTCTTTGCTGATAAGAAAGAATTTGATGCTGAAAAGGTGTTTAATGGAAATGTTAAACATATTTTTGGTAAGATGGTTGCAGGAAAAGTGAAAGGAGCTAAAGAATTCTACAAATCAAAGTGCTGGTGGGACAGATGTGTTCCAGAATCTCCCAAGGATGGTCAGCCTTGGGGGAAAGTTTTTCCAAACTAAAATTCTGACTTGCCGGAGCTCCCAGGTTGGTAAGAGTGGAGCAGGAATCAACATCTTTCTTAGTAAATGATCCTACATGTGGTTCAGTTGGTAAAGTACAGGTGGTATTATTTAAATTGTTATATTTTGATTTACAAGTGATTATGGTTGGTGAGTGAACCTGTAAGTGGTTGATAGAGGTTTTCATTTTTAAATGATTAATCAAGGTCATTAAGTTGAACTTGATTGGATCATACTTACATGTGGTATTTTGGAGAACAAAATGATGAGTTTATCCGCTAACCTACAAATGGTTTATTAAAATCAACAAAACTTATTTTCCGGAAAAACCATTTGATTAAAACAAACTTAAGTGTTTTGAAATCACAATGGGAAAATAGTTTGTTGTGAGGGGGAGTTCTGATTGTTTATGCCAAGTGGATGGCGATTTGAAGTGATTTGATATCAGTTGTCACTTTATTGTATAGTTTGTTTTCAAATTTCCTAAAATGTGTTTGCATTTTAGGGGGAGTAAAAATTTCAGAAAATCCAAAAACATTAGAAAATTTGAAAAAGCCAAAAACATGATAAAATGAAAAATGAGTTTTGTTGTATAAGAGAGGAAATGATAGTACATCTGTGGACGATCACGGCATGCTAATGAAATGGAAATTCAAATGTGATAAACGGTCTCACTGATGATGTGTCAGTAGGTTTTTGCACATTTAGTAGATTGTGACGAGATATAAACCTAAATATTCAAACTTGCTTAATTCGTGGGTAACATCTCTCGGATATATGGGTAACCCCCGAAATCTCGTTTGAAAGATTCCTTTTTCTGATATACTATGTCTTTATACTCAGTGATATCTGGGGTATTATTCCTGGACTTCTGCTGAATGGAAGTTCTGACCTAGTCCTCGAATAATACTTTCCGCAATGCTTGAAACATAGCATCACCCTCAGCATATATGATAAGACAATAAAATTGCTTAGCAATGCTGTTGTAAAAATGATCCTCTAAAGGGGACACACCCAAAAGTCGATTCGTGATCTCTCTGCTGAACGGTAGTTCTGACCTGAGCTCTCACGATTTCGATCATAATTTATTCCCCTACAGATATCATTTGTGTTATACTCACCTGTAAGACTGAATATTGGGATCTGGATAAGGGAGTATATTCTGAGGTGGGACACGCGAATAAGTTTAAGTGCTTAAGACATTAATTTCATATCTCGAAATAGTTGAACTTTGTGTGAGAATTTAAGTGGATCAGTATACTGACAATCTAAGTGAATCTTTTAGAACTTAAAATGTATAAAGCTTAACGGTGTTGGTGATTTGTCTCAGAAACTGATATAATCCTCTTACACAAACTCACAAAAATATTGTATGTAAATATTTCTTTGCTGCATTTCATTTCGGTTATATCAAAAATCCAAAAAGATTTTGGTGTGTTTTAGCATAAATTTTGAAAAATTCAAAAATATTTTCAACAACTGATGTTGAAGAGCTGTTTTTCAAAATTCCGAGTGCTAAACATGACGAACAGGTTTGGGAAAGTGTGTTTGTAGAATGTTTGAAATGAAAAATGATATATATTCAAGTGGTTCATCAGAAATTGACATGATAAATCATTTTGTTTGTTACTTAAAAATGATGCATTCAGGGTTGTGTCTTCAGGTGATTAGCAAAGTTTCTAAATGTGTTATATCTTATTTGTTACGAAACTTATGTTTTGAGTAGAGAATATGCAGGTGAATCAGGTTACGATACCTGAACCTGTGAAAGCCAGACTACGATCCCAGCACATCTTGAGGGGGAGTCGGTGAAAGAGAAAGAGAATCTGAAGATGCAAGGGCTAGGAGCCAGAGATCCTGAAAGAGAATTGAAGATAGGATAGAGCGAGATAGAAATCCTGAAGGAAGCCCAAAGACTGATAAAGACTGAAGATTGAGAAGACTCGACACTTAAGACTCGTCAACATCTGAGGGGGAGTCTGTTGGTGCATACATCTATCGACTTCGTCTTTTGTCGAGTCTGGGTTACGTTGCGGATATGATCAAGCATGATGTCATCATGTTGAATGATGACATCATAATAGATGACATCATCATAAGTCATCATCATTGCAACATGAGACAAAACGACAAGAAACATTACAAATTAGAAGTGTCCGTTTGAAAGTTAAATTGTCGTGACCGTTTGAGGCTTGTTGAGCGTTTGAAGGTATCTGTTTGAGCATGTCATGTATGCTTCAAACGGTCAGGTCCCTCCTTATAAATACCCCTCAAACGATCATCATTTGTAACGATTCAAGATTTGATACCGAGGTGCTGCCGGTTTATTCTCTGATTGTAAACATTGTTAATTGAATATACAAGAGGTTTAAAGTGTATTTCAAGCTGTTGTCAAGTTCCTTTCTTAGTTTCCGCCTCTGAAACGTACGAGAGCTGTTATGAACGACTCATTCGGGTCACTATCCGATCCTACAAGTGGCATTTTATGGGGAGTAAAAATTTGAGAAAATCCAAAAACATTAGAAAATTTGAAAAAGCCAAAAACATGATAAAATGAAAAATGAGTTTTGTTGTATAAGAGAGGAAATGATAGTACATCAGTGGACGATCACGGCATGCTAATGAAATGGAAAGTCAAATGTGATAAACGGTCTCACTGATGATGTGTCAGTAGGTTTTTGCACATTTAGTAGATTGTGACGAGATATAAACCTAAATATTCAAACTTGCTTAATTCATGGGTAACATCTCTTGGATATATGGGTAACCCCCGAAATCTCGTTTGAAAGATTCCTTTTTCTGATATACTAGGTCTTTATACTCAGTGATATCTGGGGTATTATTCCTGGACTTCTGCTGAATGGAAGTTCTGACCTAGTCCTCGAATAATACTTTCCGCAATGCTTGAAACATAGCATCACCCTCAGCATATATGATAAGACAATAAACTTGCTTAGCAATGCTGTTGTAAAAAAAAGATCCTCTAAAGGGGACACACCCAAAAGTCGATTCGTGATCTCTCTGCTGAACGGTAGTTCTGACCTGAGCTCTCACGATTTCGATCATAATTTATTCCTCTACAGATATCATTTGTGTCATACTCACCTGTAAGACTGAATATTGGGATCCGGATACGGGAGTATATTCTGAGGTGGGACACGTGAATAAGTTTAAGTGCTTAAAACATTAAACTCGTATCTCGAAACAGTTGAACTTTGTGTGAGAATTTAAGTGGATCATTATACTGACAATCTAAGTGAATCGTTTAAAACTTAAAATGTATAAAGCTTAACCGTGTTGGTGATTTGTCTCATAAATTGATATGATCCTCTTACACAAACTCACAAAAATATTGTATGTAAATATTCCTTTACTGCATTTCATTTCTGTTATATCAAAATTCCAAAAAGTTTTTCGGTGTGTTTTAGCATAAATTTTGAAAAAGTCAAAAAGATTTTCAACAACTGATGTTGAAGAGCTGTTTTTCAAAATTCCGAGTGCTAAACATGACGAACAGGTTTGGGAAAGTTTGTTTAAAAATGTTTGAAATGAAAATGATATATATTCATGTGGTTCAAGAGTAATTGACATGATAAATCTTTCTATTCAGGGTTGTGTCTTCAAGTGGTTAGCAAAGTTTCTAAATTTGTTATATCTTATCTTTTATGAAACTTATGTTTTGGGTAGAGAATATGCAGGTGAATCAGGTTACGATACCTGAACCTGTGAAAGCCAGACTACGATCCCAGTACATCTTGATGAGGAGTCTGTTAGAGAAAGAGAGTCTGAAGATGCAAGAGCTAGGAGCCAGAGATCCTGAAAGAGAATTGAAGATAGGATAGAGCCAGATAGAGATCCTGAAGGAAGCCCAAAGACTGATAAAGACTGAAGATTGAGAAGACTCGACACTTAAGACTCGTCAACATCTGAGGGGGAGTCTGTTGGTGCATACATCTGTTGACTTCGTCTTATATCGAGTCTCGTTTGCGTTTCGGATCTGAACAAGTGTGATATCATCTTATACAATGATGACATCATCAAGATGATATCATCATTGCATCATTACACATGAAGACAAAATAGAACCGTTTGAATGTCAATTTCATTTAAGTTTATGTAACCGTTTGAAGCATTCCTTTTGAGTTGGCCGTTTGAAAGTGTCATCCGTTTGAAAGGTGACCGTTTGAAGATGTCATGTTGGCTTCAAACGGTCAGGTCCTTCTCTATAAATAGGCTTCAAACGTTCATCATTTGTAACGATTCCAGATTTGATACCGAGGTGCTGCCGGTTTATTCTCTGATTGTAAACATTGTTAATTGAATATACAAGAGATTTAAAGTGTATTTCAAGTTGTTTTCAAGTTCGTTTCTTAGTTTCCACCTCTGAAACGTACGAGAGCTCTTCTGAACGACTCATTCGGGTCGATACACGATCCTACAGTTGATACTTCCAATCTTTCAAAAGTCAGAGTAGAAGTTGCAAAGGAACATTTGGAACTTCTCAACACAATGTTTAGTTCATACTGTGGATTGGTAGCAGGTCAAATTGGAAACATCAATATGACCAATGAAGATTATCAGCAGATAGACCGTGATGAAATGGAGTTAATGGATATCAAGTGGGCGTTTGCAAGTGCTGTTAGAAGGGCAAAGGATTTCATGACTCGAACTGGAAGAACTTCGTTGGAAGGCAAAAATGATACGAAGTACGGGTTCAATAAAGATGCGGTTACATGTTACAATTGTGGCGAAAAGGGTCACTTCAAACGTGAGTGCACCCTACCAAGCAAACAAGGCAATAAGAATCTGTTCAGAAATCAGACGAGTACTTCTAATGCAAATCAAGACAATCATGAACGAAGGATAGTAGCGGTGAACAACAGTCAGAACCAGAACCAGAACCAGAACCAGAACCAGTCTGGACCTTCAAACACCAATCAAGCATTGACTGTTCAAGCTGATGAAGGATGTGATTGGTCCGTACAGTTGGGAGGAGGAAGTGCATGTTATGCGAAGATCATCAATCACATCAAGCACGTTCACAAGGAAGAATTTTCTGAAA
The DNA here is from genome assembly GCA_030545235.1 of Helianthus tuberosus. Classification (NCBI taxonomy): domain Eukaryota; kingdom Viridiplantae; phylum Streptophyta; class Magnoliopsida; order Asterales; family Asteraceae; genus Helianthus; species Helianthus tuberosus. The sequence goes on along the minus strand of JARYGA010007707.1, from coordinate 19,467 downwards.
GTGACGACAGCTCGGGTTATAGCGGGAGTTCAGATGAAGAAAGCTCGAATGCGGGAGATTATCATTCTGAAGATGGATCTTTTTCTTATCAGACTGCCTTTATGGCAAATGTCTCGACCTCAACAAGTCAGGTAAATTCTGATCCTCCTACTCCTAGTGTTTGTAATGCTTATGCAGAATTGAAGCTTGAATCTGAAAAGGTTCATACTCATACTCACAATCAGAATTTGGTTATTGAACTGTCAAAGTGCAAAGAGGCAAACATGGCCTTAGCTCGCAATGAAAAGGAGTTTAAAACAGTTATTGAAACCCAAAAGAAAAGTGTTTCCGAATTAACAAAAACTGTTTTCAACAAACAAATTGGTATTAATAACTACATTAATATCATTGAGGAAACCAAGAAAGAGCTAGCCGTGGCCAAGTGTGAATATGAAGCGATCAAGCTCAAATTGGATAGTTATTCCAACTCCCGATATGTGCTTGATCACATCATTGACGTTCAGAAACTAAAGGGAAACCAAGTCGTTGAACCCAGTGTCCACCCCCTTTGAGACACGACTATACCAAGTCGCCCGATGAAGAGGATATGCCTCGTTTTGAACCCAGTGTACCTCTTGATTATGGGGAAGTTACAACTGGCTTAGGGTTCAACACGGACAATTCATCGGAGGGCTCATCTGATAGAAAAGAAAAGTCATCATGTGCTTCAAATCAAGGTCCTCCAACCATTGAGGACTATGATTCGTCAGATGATGAACCAGATGTGAGTGATGAGGATAAATTTCTTGAGAAAAACAAAGGAGTTGAAGTTCCTTTTGAGAATCACATTCTGTGTGATCCTCCTACTCCTGTTGTGCAATCAACTGGTGCTAAACAAGAGATAGATCCTATCACTAAGACAGTGTCTACCATTAAAAGTGATAACGTGTTGTATACTTTAGTTGGTGATCACAAAATTTATTCAAACAAAGATTTTCCAATCAGAAACGTCAATCAATCCTTGATTGATAAAGTGTTTGAAGATAATACAACTAAGTTTTTGGGAAAAGTGATCCCGAGAGTTTCAGTAACTCAGTGTGATCCGATTCCAAAAGCTGGAGTTAGAAGAAAATTTGGAAATCAAAAATCACCAACGAAGCAACAACCTATCGCTTTTAAGGGTAAACAGCAACAGCAGCGAGCTCAAAATTCTAAAGGTTCACCACCGAAGGTTGAGACCATAGGAGCTCGTTTCAAGAAGAAAAACAATGATGTTAAATTTGTAGCATCCAAGGGTACTAATAAAATTGAGACTTTTGAAAACAAATCAAACACCGATTTTGTCCAACAAGTCAAGATTTTAAAATGTAATGCTCAAAACAATTACACCCAACACACAAACGGGTGTGATAAAGGAACAAGTACCTATGGGTCTACAGGTTCAACACGTGAAAGTCGAACCGGTTCTCCTAAGTTTGTTGAAAGGAGAATTTGTTTCAAATGTGGGAAGTTTGGGCACATCATTAAAGACTGCACAAACTCGCCCAAACCAAATTTTGTTGAAAGAGCCCCCTCTGAACAAGGTCACTCACAACGTCGTCCTGTTTCTCCAAAACATGATAAACGCACTGTTAAAGAACAAGAAACAAAACAACGACGTCAAAACGTCAAAGAAGTTGAAAGGCGTTAAAACCGGAGGTTGTCCAAACAAAGTCTGTTAAGTTAGAGATTAAAAATGAAAAATAAAAACAGATTTGGAAACCAAAATCGGTAACTGTTTCAGGGAAAGCTCAATCCATTCCGAATCATCAGGAAATCGAAGTCACAATCCTCGATGATGAAGGACGACCCAAGTCTGTTAAGGCTTGGGTCCCCCTCTCCATCTAATCTCTGAGTGAGTGTGCAGGATGTTCCAGGAGGAACTTTCGATAGTCATAGGATTATTGATAGTGGAATGTTCATGCATAAGATTGGCGACAAAAGAAATTGTTGCCTTTGATGGAGAGAAGAAGAAAAGGGAGACAAAATTGTCTGTCGAAAGAAATTGAAAAGCTTCGACAAATTGAAAATCATTCCAAAGTTGGATTGTTAACGGCTTTGATCGGGTCCCTAGGGTAGATTCAAATCAAAATGTACGCACCTGCAACATGTCTAATGTTCAAAATCAACAAGATGAACGTGCAGTGTACATTTCTTCGCGGTGTGATTAAAGAAAATGTGTTTGTTGAACAAACCAACCGGGTGTGTGGATGCCTTGGCATGGATTGAACAACCGCACACTACTTATCAAAGAGAAAGACAAAGACCTTCACTGGTGCAATGTGAAAGACCAGCCGGACCCAGAGGTTTATGATCTTGTTGCTATGAAGAGAGTTTTCGGAAAATTGAAGTAGCTACAAAATCGACTTTGAAGTCCACAACGGGTGGATATCCAGTTTGGGAGAGCGCTCAGATTCCTTGCAATGCACGAAGCAGTTGCAGGATACGGTTTTGAATTTCTAATATCTCCTATACTTGTCGATATTTAAGCTGCTTTATGAATTATTTTCATCTCGTACAGCACTCTTTGACCTGACACATTGAACTGGAATATCACCTCACACATGATTGTTTCTCTATGAAACTCGTCAATGTTGTCATGGTCCGCACCGCTTACCGACATGCCAACCGATTTTTCCAAAATTCGATAAATCATTTCTGACAAAAGTTTAATTTTGGTAAACGGCATTGAGGTAAAACATGAGTTAGTCCGACATCGGGAAATCCTTTTTGTAAATATCTTTGTGTCTTTTAAATTTATCTTAGTTTGTTGATTTTAGGGGGAGTAAATCCAAAATTTGAAAATTCAAAAACAGTGAAAAATTTCAAAACCCAAAAACAATAGAAAAACAAAAATGAGTTTCCTGGCGAGAAAAAGAGAAAATGATAGTACATCAGTGGTCTGTCGAAACCTCTTTAAACTGAAATGCAAATGAAAAATGTTAAGCAGCTCTATATAAGATGTATCGGTAGGCTCACAATCATTTTAAAGTGTGCAGGGTGATATAAACCTTAATCGACTGAAGACCAGGTGGGAACCGCACATTGGCATATGGTCTTAGTACTGAAATTTCGTTTGAGAGATTGCCGAGGTTCTGAGATATTCGGTCTTTATGCTGTTTTATCATCTGGGTATCATGGTTGTATCAAACCGTAAAAATAACGGAGACGAAGTCTAGATCTTCCATGATACTATACATACGTGTACATATTGCATTCGACCTCAATAAGTGATCAACAATCACATGTCCAAACAAATAAGTGATATAATATCACATTTATCCGGTAGTCAAGTTCGTCTCTTTGCTGTACGAAAGTACTGACCTGTTCACGGACTTGCTCCTGTGCCCTCATGCATCGAAAATCAAGTTCCTCCTCAATAAGTGATTCTATCACATAGGGCTTGTTTTCAATCAAAATAAGTGAGTTACTCACATTCTTTTATACGGTCAAACGGATGATAAGCAGTATACTCACCGGTAAGATGAACTCTCGTGCATGCCTTGATACGGGAATGTGTCGTGTGTGGATGAACACCGGTCGGTAAGTATAATTCATACCTTAACGTATCCCCTCGCCATGATTACATCTGATAAGTTGAGCTTATGTGGACAACTATACCGATAATTGTTATAGGATGCTTATCTAAATGTTAACTAATTGAACAAAAAGAGCGTTTTGGCGTGACCATACACTGATATGATTCTCTTACCCTCGAAAGTCGCAAAAATAATGTTTGTAAATATTTATTTACTGCTTTCAGTTTCTGCATCTTTGTATATATTTATTTATTGCTTTCCGTCTTTACATTTGAAAAATGAAAAACTCCAAAAAGATTTTAGGTGTGTTTTAATTTAAACTTTATAAAAGCCAAAAAGATTTTGCTTCTAGTTTATTTTTGATTGACCGATGTTGGAACTCGAGTCTATCCTACCCAAAATCCTAATCGTAAGCCTGAAAACAATTGAACCTTCATAAACTGTCGAAGTTAACAAGTTTTGAAAGTTAAAATGTTAAAATTGATCAATTTTTAAACTTTCAAACTGTTGTCAGTCGGTGTTTGAATGAGTGTTGGTCTCATATGTGTCATGCGCTTATATTGTTTGATGTCAATTCTTAGTAAGGTTTTCATTTGAAAACTTTCTTAGATTGATTTTATTCTTCTTGGTTGTTCTCATTACGTGTTTAGCTTTCTTGTATGCGCAGATGCGACATCAGAATCAACTAAAGGCGAAGAGAACGTGTCAGATGACAAGCCGTAAAGTGAAGACACGATAGTGATGCAATCAGAAGATCAAGATGATCGGGTAGCAGTTGATCACTCATCAACACCACAAGGATCTAAAGTTTTGAAGTTCAAAAGATTCACGAGCATCATTCAAGGGGGAGTTTGTTGATACACTCCCTGATTGTTTCACGTGAAGACTTTGAAGATCCTTTCCGAGAATGAATGCACCATCAAGAGATGGAGAACGAGATTACAAACCTCGCGAGCAGCATCCAAGGGGGAGTTTGTTGATACACTCCCTGATTGTGTCACGTGAAGACCTTTTTTAAAGATCCAACAATGTGAAGACGAACCATCATGAGTAGCGTCCAAGGGGGAGTTTGTTGATACACTTTATGTGGACGCGACTCGGTTCGGTTCGACTTGGTTCGGTTCGACACGGTTAGGTTTGGCTCAAGCCCGACGTCACGACATTCCTCCGTCGTGCGCCCCAGAGATCGACACGCGAAGCACAAAGAGCCGCGAACCTTTCCCGTCGCCACATCACCATGACATCACCATGTTGATGTCATGATGATGTCATTGTTATAAGATAACATATGTGTGCATGGATTGAACGTGTATACATGCTTTCATCTTCTTATCAGTTTGCATTTAGATTATGTATTGTATTGTATTGTCTATTTGTGTATCCAATGGCCCAAGCCCAACATGAAGAAGCTCAAGGCCCAAGTCACATGGATGAAATCAGGTGTGGACGAAAACACATGTTGGCGAAATCACATGTGTGACGAAATCAAATGTGATTTCATCGAGACCTTGTATGTTCGCCGTTGGGTTTTCATCAACTATGGGATTTCATCAGTCATCTAGTATAAATACACAGACATCAGACAGAACACTTAGACAAGTCTGAATAGATTTGCGAGCGAACACATTGTAACACACACACTGAGAGTTTACAGAGAACCTTTGTAAACACCGTATTGTAACCGTTTTCTAGCATTAATACATAGAGTGTTAATAGTTGAATATTGTGTCTTACGTGTTCGTAACTTGGTTTAACTTACCCGTTTGGATTCCGCACTTTCGGGTTTGTCGGAAAACAGGGAACAGAGGTTACTCGATCCTCCGGGTGGACCTACAACTTTCCTCTTTTGGAAACTCTATAAATACCCTCCTGTCACATCATTTGTGATGTGACAGCTCCTCCACTCGACCAGCCGCACTCAAGCCTTCTTTCTCTCGATTTCTCGCGATTCTTGTAAGTTTCCAACCTAAATCTTGTACTTCTATGATCTACACACTTCTTTATCATTTTCACCTTTGAATCTCAACTTTTAACCGTGAAATCAACGGATTTGAGGTGTTCTAAGGTGATGTCATCATGGAGTTCTTATGAACTTCAAGCCTTGGCCTCATTCCACCAAGAACAACTCAGATCTGAAGGACTTCCACAAGATTAAGCATTGCTTTCACATAGATCTACACATATTCATGGTTAAAAGGATTGAAAAATGGTTTTCTAACTTTCTTTCAACTCTTTTACCCTCAAAGCACTCAAAACCGACAGAATCGGAGCTCATTCTGATCGTCTACTCCTTCTTAGTGATGTGTTGGTTTGAGATCTGGTTTCTATCAGAGAGACTACCGATTTCAGGTTAAACATGAACAACTGTCTGAAACGAGTTAACTGATCGGACTAGGGTGATTCCTGTTCGACCAAACCACTTGGGTCATGATGGGGTTCTGTTGTTTAGCACGTTGTCACACCGTCTCGATCAATCTACAAAACTTTCAAAATAATCAAGTATCAAGACGATCAGTTCATTGGGATGGATTTCCGTCCGATCGGATAGCCATCCGATCGAACGACTATCCGATCGGCTTGAACTTGGTTCCACACTTAAACTCCTATTCAACTTAGCGAAGGTCTGAACGTCGAACGGATTGCCGCTCGATCGGATAGCCATCCGATCGAACGACCCTTCGATGATATGACAGTTGGAACTTCAACACTTAATCTTCTTCATAATTTCCAAAGATCACCAGTAGCTAACGGATTGCCAATCGATCGAATAGCTATCCGATCGAGTGACCAACCTGCTGTGAACTTGTTCTCATTAACTGACCTGCCAATCGGATCGCCAAGGTCGTTCGATCGACGACCTGAAGGGTAGAGATACTTCTCTGTTTTCAAAATGCTACAACGAAAGCTTCAAAGCCATCATACACAAACACATCCTTACCAAATGAATGTCAATCCAATCGAATGGCTATCTGATCGGATGGCCATCTGATCGGATGGCCATCCGATCGGATTGCCATCCGATTGGATTGCCATCTGACACGTGGTACATTGCACCGTTTTACGTGCCGCTCATCGTTTATGCTATCATTAACTGTTCAGGCTAATCTCTCAACGTTCCCTTCAATCCAAGAGAGTGTTTACTTGTTAAACACAATCAGTGAGTATACTCGATCCCTTTTTGCTTTACGCACTTTTGGGTGTTACATACGTTACTTATTCAAATCACAATTGACACACAACGTAAACACTATTTATACGCTAACCGTTATTGCATGCTATGTGTTATTCGATGAATGCTTGTATGTTATGTTAACACAGTGATTGTTGCCTGACACTTTAGCAACGATAGTACTATAGTTTAGACTCAGCACCTGTCGTGGACAGGGGTTGTTAAGGGCTTTACTTCACGTGTCACAGTGGGGATATGTGTTGCGCATTCTACAACTCGCAGTCACATCTGTGCATATTTCTCTGTCGATAACCTACTTGCCTTCACTTTTTACATGTTACATGCTGGTTATGCGTAAAATATTTCAAACTCTACTATACTATATCAAACTTGTATGCTCACCTTTACACTATGTGTATTGACTGTATTTTAACGTATGTGACAGGTGCTTAAGATGCTAGGATGCTTGCTTTTCATGGAATCAAGTAGGATCGAGAGTCTAGAAACAAAGGCAATTTATTTTAATTAAATCTGAGTTGTCGAAACAATTTATTGTCTTAGGGATATTATGTCCGTAATAATTATTTTGATAGATATGTTTTGGTATGGGACTTAACGTTAAATATTCGGTAATACTAGTTGTTATGGATTTCCCCTGGACAATCTGTTTCGCTCAGTGTCGCGCCCCGATGTTTCCGCCATCGGTTGGGGTGTGACAGATTGGTATCAGAGCCGTAACTATAGGGAATTAGGCAAGACTCGACCTAGTCCGGGTCGATGTCTTAGAAACAACCTAGTCTATAGTATAAGTACCAACAGACCGACAATTGTATACCCTGTAGGGGTTTTGTATGAGCTTACTCGCTATTCTCGCTTACACTACACTAGCACTACACACAACTTTTTGAAAATGAACGAGTGATTAGGCCGAGATTAGGTGTGAAAACCGCAAATTCTCGACTAAATCGTTTGTTCGACCCGCATTTCTTCAATAAACAGGAGAATTTGCGTTGAATCAGGAGTGAAATCCGTACTTTAACGCAGATTTTATCCTTTATTTTATCAAAACGTGAACGAAACTGTTAAGTCAGGGGTGAAACCCGAACCTTAACAACTTATTTCGTGCTCTATTTTGGGTTTTACGAAACTCTGACCAAAGTCTCGACGGACTCCAACGACTTGAAGTCACACGGTGACTGGAAGGATGCGTGCTGTTCGCCCAAATCGAGGCGAGAGCACAGTCCCGAAGGCTAAAGTGTGTATCAAGGTCCTTGTGAATAGTCGAATCACTTTGGGTAGTCGACGTCTATCCAGCCTTAGACGAACTATCCTCGATTTCAAGCTCGTAATCGCTGATTTTATATGTTTCAATTCTGAGCCCGCAACTGCTGACTCTGATATTTGTCGTTTTGTATGGATTTTAGGCGTTTTAGGTGGTTTTATCTGTTTATATATTTCGATTTTGGTGATCTCTACGCTTTTCGCTGTTCGCATCAATCGGCACACACAATTCGCACTGCACATCTATCTCAATACACTAACAAATCGCTGCTACTTGTGGATAATCGCATGCTATGTTACTCGTTGTGTACTCGCTAATCGCAATCGCTATTCTTGAATTCGCGGACTTTGAAGGATAGGTGATTGTGTGTGACCACGGTAGGTGAATACATGCAAAATATAGAATGGTTTCTGTGTTCTGACTACCTTATGCGCTTTTATGCCCTACGTGCTTATGTGCTTCTGTGCCTATGTGCTTACGTGGTTATTCGTGTTCCTGAGCTTTAGTAGTAATACGTGTGAGGTGAGATTCGATTATATAGCATTTTGAATCCTATGGCGCTGTCTATTGCAGATAATGTCGTCATTTGGATTATTTCACTCACGTTTCGCTCGCCGCAATCATGATGACAAACGCATAGCCGCCCTCGTCGCTAAGCAAATGGCGAAGGTTATCCCCCAGATTGTTAGTGAGCTGAATGAAAATGCTAGCAAATCTTCTGAAGAGTCCAGGACTGATGCTCCTAAAGCCGCTTTTAGCTTCAAGCAGTTCAAAGCCTGCAGCCCGAAAGAATTTACGGGCGAAGATGGGCCTACGGCCATGTTCCAGTGGTTTGATTCGATCGAGGTCACCCTGCGCCAGAGTGGCTGTCCTGATAATCTCCATACTCTTAACGCTACTAGCGTCTTCCAATCCCGAGCTCTAGATTGGTGGACGGCCGAGAAAAACAAACGCGGAAATGATGCAGCTTACGGGTTGACGTGGAATGAGTTGAAGGACGTTATGATGCAAGAGTTCTGCCCTCCCCACGAGCGCCAAAAGCTAGAGGACGAATTCTGGCATATCAAGCAGAAAGATGACAACGCTGGTTTGACTGCTCGCTTCAAGCAGCTAAGCATAATCGGTCCGATCCAAGTTACTACACCCGAAATCACCATCAAAAAGTATATCCGTGCTCTTTCGGATTGCGTGGCTGATTTCGTCCAAGCTGCAAAGACGACAACAATTGAGGAAACTTTCTTACTCGCTGCTGAGATCAACGACAAGCGAGTTAAGTCTGGTTACTGGGATAAAGCCCCCAAGAATCTGCATCAAGCCACCACTGCTGCAACCGCTGAAACCGCCGCCGCTCCACAGTCTTCAAAGTCCTCTCGTCACAAGAGGAAGAACAACAACAACAGTAGCAAAAATTGTGTTGTCACCACTACTGCCCCTCTCCAATCAGTTCCAGCTCAACCGCAGCCTCAACACCGCCAAGTAGCGGCACCGGTTACCGACGCACCACCGGCCAAGCGTGCGTATATTGGTCCTCACCCGGCTTGCCCTACTTGTACCTATCACCACCCAGTGGGAATCGCTTGCAGATACTATGTGCATTGCAACATGTACGGCCATTTCACCGCCAACTGCCGTACAGGTCCACGTCCAGCTCCAGCTCCAGCTCAAGGTCAAGCTCCTACTCAGCAAGCTCTACTTCCTGCTCCTCAAGGCAAATAAGCGGCTCCAGCACCCGCGATCCATGCTAGAGCTTCCTTTGTGTGTGGTGATCCCAACCACTTCGCAAACATGTGCCCGAATCGAGTGGTGAAGCAAGAGCCACAACAGCAACAGCCCCAGCAACAACAGCAACAGCAGCCAGCAGCCCGCGGACGTACTTTCAACATCAATGTCTGCCAGGCTCAAGCAGATAACAACGTGGTCAGTGGTACGTTCCTTGTGAATGGTTTTATGCTTCGTGTTTATTTGATACTGGAGCTGATAAATGTTTTGTACAATTTGAATTCGAAAAGCTCCTTAATCGTAAGCGCGCCCATCTCCCCTCAACGTTCGATATTGAAGTTGCCACCGAAAGAACCGTCCCGGTCAATTCGGTTATCCGTGATTGTACTCTCGAACTCAAAAATCACGTCTTCCCTATCGACCTTATTTCGATGCAGCTCGGTAGTTTTGACGTCATAGTAGGCATGGATTTTCTTCGTGAGAATCATGCTGAATTTGTTTGCTTCGATAAGATGATTCGCTCCTCGCTCGGTAATGGTGATCAACTTTGTGTGTATGGTGAAACTCCTTTGAAAGGTCTCAAACTCATGTCGTGTACCCAAGCTAGCAAGTACCTCCGCAAGGAATACAGGGCTTTCTTTGCTAACATTGTAGTAGCGGAGAAGGAAAAGAAAGGAAAGACGGGAGTGAACGATGTTCCCGTTGTTTGTGAATTCCCTAACTTGTTTCCTGATGAGCTTCCTGGCTTACCCCTGAGTCGTGATATCGACTTTCGTATCGACCTCATTCCTGGAGCAAATCCTGTCGCTAGAGCTCCTTATCGACTCGCTCCGTCCAAAATGCACGAACTCTCGAGTCAGCTCCAGGAATTGCTTGATAAAGGCTTCATTCGCCCTAGCACCTCTCCATGGGGCGCACTAGTCCTGTTTGTCAAAAAGAAGGATGGGTCGTTTCGGATGCGCATCGAGAATAGGGAGTTGAATATGCTGACAATCAAGAATCGCTATCCTCTACCTCGAATCGATGATTTATTTGATCAGTTGCAAGGTGCTACGTGTGTCTCGAAGATTGATCTACGCTCAGGCTACCACCAGTTACGCATTCAAGAGGAGGATATACCCAAAACCGCTTTTCGCACTCGTTACGGACACTATGATTTCGTTGTTATGCCTTTTGGTTTAACCAACGCACCCGCGGTTTTCATGGATCTGATGAATCGCGTGTGTAAACCATTTCTTGACCGTTTCGTCATCATGTTCATCGATGATATCCTGATCTATTCCAAGTCGAAAACCGAACACGCGTAACATCTACGTTTGGTTCTCGAGTTACTCCAAAGGAATCGACTCTATGCCAAGTTCTCCAAGTGTAAATTCTGGCTAGAGGAGGTTCAGTTCCTCGGTCATATTGTCAATAGTCAAGGTATTCACGTCGACCCCGCAAAAATCGAAGCTTTTAAGAGTTGGGTTACACCCAAGAACCCGTCTGAAGTCCGTTCTTTTCTCGGATTAGCGGGCTATTATCGCCGATTTATAGAAGGATTCTCTAAAATCGCTGTGCCGCTTACTTCTCTCATGCATAAAGACAAGCCTTTTGCTTGGGGAACTAAACAAGGGACTGCCTTTCAGACTCTCAAGCATATGCTCTGCAATGCTCCCGTCCTTGCTTTACCCGACGGAAACGATGACTTCGTGGCCTATTGTGATGCCTCGAACCTTGGTCTTCGTTGTGTTCTCATGCAACGGGACAAGGTTATCGCTTACGCATCTCGTCAGCTCAAGATCCATGAGAAGAACTATACAACCCACGATCTCTGTGACAACTGGCAAATAACTGGTAATTCCGTACAATCTAATCACTATTTATATTTCTAAATCTCATGCATTTAGCGTAATTTAATTTCGTAACTGTGTCGTATACTGGATAACAGTGTTAGGACAAGAAAACAAAGCTAAAACATATGTTGGTTTTCGTCGTATTGCGAAACCAAACAAACAATGTCCTAAAAGTGTTAGTAGAAAGTGCTGCGTGCACTATTCACGGTTACACTATTCATGCCAGCAAAACCGTGAAAACAGAACGAAACACTGAAAAACGACACACGGATAACATAACTGAGTTCATTATAATAAGAAAACACTAATACGAAAACATATCTTGCAAAGATACAAGACTTTCCGGCATGACGCCCTAATTGAAAAAATGTCCGTTCGACCAAAAATATGACATTTTAACTCGTCCGAAACCATAATTTAGCATTTCCGGAACTCCGGGATTATGACAAATGATATCAAGCATATGAAAACAATATAAGTATGATAACGGGGTGTCTAAAATCATAAGCTTCCGATATTATATCGCTATGCACTAAACTAGTCCGTTAGCGAACCGACGAACTAGCAAGCGATATTTCCGCCACTATAACAACCAAATGAAAACTCTAGTGAACTAGTTAAGCCAAATTTAGAACTCAAAATTTCTTCTTACATCACTAAGACGTGAAATAACAACTTGCGACAACATCCGTCGGTACGCCACAAAAGTGCCGTAAACCCACCGACAACCAAACGAAAAGCATACCAAGTATCAAAACATGATTTTTACTAGTTTAATGAACTAGTTAATAATAATTTTGGTTCTGAATCACTAGTTATGTCACACCCCGAAATATCAGAGCATTGGCGTGACTGGACTAGTATCTTCATTGCACAGCGGAAGCAAATAAGCTAAGTCTTTTAGAAAATTGAACGCCCACTAAGTACTCGACTCCACATGGTTCTCCTATTCCAACCGTTCCATTGTTTCTGTAAAGTAACCTGAGAAAGAAACATGCGAAAAAGTCAACATATAGTTGAGCGAGTTCATAGTTTGTTTGTAAAAGATTTGAAATAAATCTTTTGAATAACCGGTTTTTGTTGTATTGTTGAATGTTTAAATACTTGAATGTTTAAATACTTGAATGAAAACATAGTATGTAACTTGTAGAATGTTTGAATGCAACTCGTAAAACGTATCTGTAACTGAGTACTATGACTGTTTGAATGTATTTATAACATGTATCTGTAACTGATTACTATGACTGTTTGAATGTATTTATAACATGTATCTGTAACTGAGTACTATGACTGTTTGAATGTGTGAGATCGCTAGTGGTTTGCAAGGCCACTAACATGTGTCACGACATAGGAAGCCACCAAACCTAGGCATTTTTGTCGACTTTGACTGAGATACAGAAGCACTCATTGGTAGAAGTAGGCCAAGAGTGGGGTTGCCTGAAACCCATTAGATCTAACCTTTTGTTCCGCGGTCTGAATGTATACGTTGATTAATGGTGCTTATGGTACCCTATTCGAGACATGATCTTGAATGTTTCACTTGAATGTTTTTGTACTCCATCATACCATTACCCATGTATTTGTATTTTTCCCGTAGTCTAGAAAACTAGAATTCGTGTGTATGCACATTTTGAAAAATACGCTTGTTTGCAAAAACCGATATAAAACATAAGCTTTTCGTAAACCATTTCTGTTCTTTGTAACATGGTTTAGAAATATATAATTCATGTTTATTGAAAATCTTGTATGCATTGCAGAAGTGCATGTCTTTCCACCCCGAAAACATTTAGAAAAATGTAAAACCATAAAAGGTGGGGTTATGAACTCACCTGAATATTCCTGTGCAAAGCTAGCTATATACGACTTCGTGATGTCGCTTCCAAGATGAGACTCGCTAACATGCATTCTACAATATTCCTAACACGGAATATCTTATAAGTTTCCAATAAACGCAGTAATTAACTACGTGTCATCGAGCTTTACCGAATCGCTAATTGAATGATTCGACTGCGAGTTATGACGGTAAATGAACGACGGTAACTAAACTATGTGTCTTTAGGCGTTTTGAAATAAATATAGCAATTTATATTTATTTAATAGCGTTTTTGTGTTGATGTCGTTTGAAATAAATACGATAGGTATATTTATTTAATAAAAGAATATAAGTTGCTTGGCGCTTGAAATAAATAAATATATAAAATATATTTATTTTATAAAGACTTCGCGTTGTATGGTATTTAAATAAATATGTAAACTATATTTATTTTGTAGAACGAATACGAATTGTTTGGCGCTTGAAATAAATATATAAAATATATTTATTTTATAAAAGACTTGTCGTTTCCGTATGCGAATAAGCGTCATCGAGAGTGATATACACATTTATATTGGTTCTCATAAAAGTTGCTTTTCAATAAAACATGTTTTGCTTTTACGGGTTTTCTCGAAAAACGGGCAGAGTTCCCTCTGTTTTTGGACGCCCCGACAACTCAAGTTGTCGTTTTATTTTCAAAATTCAACTTGATTCAACAATATATATATAATTTCATCAAATATATCAAACGTAAATAAGGATTCAACCGGTTCAAGCTCGTTTCACGTATATAAAACTTATAAAGATAACAAAACAATCGTGCCGTTAATTCTATACCAATCCTTGCGTCGAGGAGCTGAGCTGACCGAGTTGCACAATACCCGAACCCGAACAATACCGTTGACTGTTGTTGACCGGGCGTTGACTGCCGTTGACTGAGTTGACTCGGTTTGACCGAGTCAAACCGAGTTAAACCAACTCGAAATCAGAACCGTGACCCGAACGATCTCTTAATCGAACCCAAACCATAATCGTTTATTGTTGCTGACCGGCTGACCCGATTGACTGAGTTGACCCGCTGTTGACCCGAGTTTGACCGAGTCAACCGGAACCAATCTGAACCAAAAAAATTCTTGAATTTGAACCGATTATCGCCAGCAACAAAAATCACTATCATCATCAAGCTTTGGGAGAAAATAAAAGAAGCAGAAGTTTACCGGAGTTTTGTCGGACATAGACCGAAGACCGCCGCTGCTACTGTCTTTACTTGCGGTGGTTACAGCTGCCGTCTACCATCATCATCGTCAACAGTCTTGCCGGAACTTGTCGGATAGTGGCTCCGACCGCCGGTCCGTGGCTCCGATCTCTCTCTCCCTCTTCCGCTACATCTCTCTCTCTCCTGCGTTTCTCTCTCTCTCTCTTTCTTTTCGGTCTCTCTCTTCCGTCTCTCTATGCCGCAGTCGTCTCTTACCACCACCAGATGGTGGTGGTGGTCCGTTTTGTCGTTGAGAGAAGAGGGGGGTGCTCGTCGGAGGTGTCTCGCCGGACGACTAACCGGAGCCGGCTCCACCTGTGGTCGCCGAACAGAAAGAACAGGGGTGGAGAGATAGATCAGTGGGTGTTGATGGTTATGGTGTGTGGATGTTTAGGGTATCCTTCAAAGAAGATGAGGAGGTATCAGTAACTTTCTTCAGTTTCGGGTTCTTCTTTCTTTACCGGAAAGGTTCTTGGTTCTTCATTTTTCAAAACAAAGACCTGTTCTTCTTTATTTTCAGAAAAATATCTTTCTTTTAAGATTTTATTTTCAGAAAACTTTTGCTCACATTCTTTGTCGTCTAAAGAAATGAGACTAACAATTTCTATTATTTGCTCAACTGGAAGGGTATCCAATTGTTCGTCTAGAATTTGTTCCAATTTTATTTATTTGTTTTAATTGTTTTAATCAACACATGAAAACAATCTATAAAGATTGTTATAGTCAAAACATGGCTACAAGGATTGATAATTCAATCATATATTACCGGTTCAAGAACCTTGGTATTAACAACCTAAGTATACAATGAGTATACACCAAGATTTCCTTAAAAAAGAAATCCGTCGGGTTAATCAAGAATTAACCATGTATCAAAGTCTAATTAACCAATTAGAACAGTCTCTTAAGAGATCACCTAGAAATAGGAGAGCTGAACATGTTCAGTTTAACGGTCTTAAAGCAAACCGCTTTAGACTAAAAGAAGAACTAAAAAGTCTAGAAAAACAAGTTTTCTAACTTATGAGTCTTAACCAATGAGTCTTAACCAGACCAAAAAACCCCTAAAGGACTTAATGAACCCTTTAGTTGAATTTTTCAAAATTCTGAGGTAGAACAGGGGTGGAGAGATAGATCAGTGGGTGTTGATGGTTATGGTGTGTGGATGTTTAGGGTATCCTTCAAAGAAGATGAGGAGGTATCAGTATGTTTCATGTGTGTGTTATGTATATAATCGAGAGAGGGGAGAGAAAAACTTAAAATCTGTGTGTGATTTTATTTTGTGGAATGAGAAGCCATATGACCCTATTTATAAGGGTGTTGAGATCTCTAAGGATCTTGTGTGTATCAAATTTTAGAGACAAAATCTATTATCTAGATTTTATAGAGATTATGGAAGACTTTGCACAGATTTTGTTTAGATTTTGCTAAGATTTCATAAGATTTGCAAGATCTTGATAGGATTCTAATATATATTATGTGCAGGTTTAGGCTTTTGGGTTTTGGGCTTTGGCCCAGGGCACACAAGCCCATCTCATGTGTAAGTGGCCCGTAATTTCTACGAGTCTCGATATCGCAACCCAAACTCCATAAACATAAAAAAAATATTCGTATAACTTCCATATTTGTCGGTGTCGTCAGTATTTTGCACGGTATCAGTCCGTTGTCGCGTAATATTCAGCAGATTTTCTGTAAATCACCACACACGCACTGTATAGCTGAACAAACGTTCCTGGGCACTCCAAGGGCCTGGTTAACTTAATTAATGTCGTAAACACTATTTATTATCGCGTAATCACCTGTTAATCACGTAATTAAGGGTGTAAATTACCGGTTGTCACATTCTCCCCCTGTTAATAAAATTTCGTCCTCGAAATTTAGACTACGTTAACTCCTTAGAGTTACGTTATGCGTAAGTAAATTCGAATAATACCAAAGTGAACGATCATGAAATCGAATCAAGACTTATTCGAATGATGTGAATTCAAGGACGTATCACAAGATGCAAATGAATTCTAGAAATGATTGCATCCAATAAATGAATTTAGATTTCAACAAGCTCAATGTAATAGTTTGCATGAAACGCTCGATCATGATCAGCCCAAGCTGCAAGTTCTACCGATGCCACAAGGTGTCGTAGTGAATGAAACAATTCGAATATAGTGGTGATCGAACAAGTATCACCTGTGTTTTGCATAAAACGCTCAATCATGATTAGCCCAAGCTACAAGTTTATACTGACACCACAAGGTGTCAAAATCAACAAACGACTTAGTGGAGTCGTAGACCAAACAAATCTACTACGACTCAGAACAATGAAAGCTTGTTAAAATGAATTCGAATATGATGTTTTCAATACATCATATGGTGTCTTGAATTGAATATGTGTAATGAACAAGTTCAAACAATTGAATTTGATTTCGGCGCAAGCCGACAATAAATACATGTATCGACAAGAAAACTTTCGGCATGGTCACAACGAAAAAACCATGTATGTAACTTGAAAAGAAAGGAAATTTCAAGAAAATGTGTTGACTTGATAACAAAGAAGCCAACAATTTCAATAATGCGGGTCATTCGAATCACAGATCAATAATTAGATTTAGTGAAATAATATTTGAGCTTTGATGAAACGCTTATTTGAAACAAAACCACATGCGTAACAAACGATGCATGCGTATCATATGAATTTTCAAGAAACAAAGTATATGAGTATTCGATATGCTGAAAGAAATGATCGTGATACAATGACCATCAAGAGGAGTAGAGATACGAAAATCTACTCAGTAAATGTGAAAGTCGAAATTTCAATAAAAGAAATTTAAGGACTTTACCTGGGGTTGCATGTGATAACCAGTTATTAGGTGACATTACCATAGAATGTCGAATATAGCGTACTCGTCGTTAGCTGAAATAGGGGGAATACGGTGACTTGCGTCTTTTCCTTAGCATGACTCGTGTCGTTTGCAGGACCGCGTGCCAACTGCCGCTTCCTGATCGATAGTCGCATGTGACGTACTTCAACCTCCGTTGATGTATAGCTTAAGTCTCAAGTATGCCTGTGCGCTAGCGTTTTGTTTTGCGTAGAATTTGATGCACTCCGACATATGTTGACGTAAAATTTGAGTTCTATGCATTCTCGTGCACTAGCGTTTCGTTATGCGTAGGCTGCCTGCTTGGGAAGTTAAAACATCATAGACAATATGTATAATTGTGTGTGCCCGAATTAATATTTGCAGTTCCGACGTGATGACCTTTAATGAACTTCAACAGAAGTTTCCGAAGGTCTTACATGCATGTTTCCTAAACTCTCAGAGTTTCGTGTATTGTATGCGACTGTTTTGTGTACTGTGTATAAAACACCACTATAGCGTATGTTCGAAAACAAAATTTTGACTGTTTGATTTTCGGCAACTGTTGGAGACCATATTCGAGTACTATGCGTTCTGTATGTATTCAACGTTTTAATAATCTAAGTCCCCAGAGAAGTATTAGGTTAGAGCCTAGGTATCTCTATAGAGAACCCTATTCGCTGTAACCTATAGCTCTGATACCAATCTGTCACACCCCGAAATATCAGAGCATTGGCGTGACTGGACTGGTATCTTCATTGCACAGCGGAAGCAAATAAGCTAAGTCTTTTAGAAAATTGAACGCCCACTAAGTACTCGACTCCACATGGTTCTCCTATTCCAACCGTTCCATTGTTTCTGTAAAGTAACCTGAGGAAGAAACATGCGAAAAAGTCAACATATAGTTGAGCGAGTTCATAGTTTGTTTGTAAAAGATTTGAAATAAATCTTTTGAATAACCGGTTTTTGTTGTATTGTTGAATGTTTAAATACTTGAATATTTAAATACTTGAATGTTTAAATACTTGAATGAAAACATAGTATGTAACTTGTAGAATGTTTGAATGCAACTCGTAAAACGTATCTGTAACTGAGTACTATGACTGTTTGAATGTATTTATAACATGTATCTGTAACTGAGTACTATGACTGTTTGAATGTGTGAGATCGCTAGTGGTTTGCAAGGCCACTAACATGTGTCACGACATAGGAAGCCACCAAACCTAGACATTTTTGTCGACTTTGACTGAGACACAGAAGCACTCATTGGTAGAAGTAGGCCAAGAGTGGGGTTGCCTGAAACCCATTAGATCTAACCTTTTGTTCCGCGGTCTGAATGTATACGTTGATTAATGGTGCTTATGGTACCCTATTCGAGACATGATCTTGAATGTTTCACTTGAATGTTTTTGTACTCCATCATACCATTACCCATGTATTTGTATTTTTCCCGTAGTCTAGAAAACTAGAATTCGTGTGTATGCACACTTCGAAAAATACGCTTGTTTGCAAAAACCGGTATAAAACATAAGCTTTCCGTAAACCATTTGTGTTCTTTGTAACATGGTTTAGAAATATATAATTCATGTTTATTGAAAATCTTGTATGCTTTGCAGAAGTGCATGTCTTTCCACCCCGAAAACATTTAGAAAAATGTAAAACCATAAAAGGTGGGGTTATGAACTCACCTGAATATTCCTGTGCAAAGCTAGCTATATACGACTTCGTGATGTCGCTTCCAAGATGAGACTCGCTAACGTGCATTCTACAATATTCCTAACACGGAATATCTTATAAGTTTCCAATAAACGCAGTAATTAACTACGTGTCATCGAGCTTTACCGAATCGCTAATTGAATGATTCGACTGCGAGTTATGACGGTAAATGAACGACGGTAACTAAACTATGTGTCGTTAGGCGTTTTGAAATAAATATAACAATTTATATTTATTTAATAGCGTTTTTGTGTTGATGTCGTTTGAAATAAATA
>JARYGA010007706.1:0-51753 GCA_030545235.1 Helianthus tuberosus | reverse complement strand
TGACTTAAAGTTTGCAAACATTGACATTTATATCGATGAATGACATGTTTTACTTTAAACCTATGCCTTCAAATGGTATTTATGAATTGGTTCATAATAATACATCATTTGATAGCTTAATGTACCAATCAATCACCAAGAAACTCAAAATGGATTTGAGTAAGGCCTATCCTTAGCATTATCGCCTTGGTCATATAAACAGATGTCGCATGTAAACACTTCGAAAGAATTGTCTTTTGGAAACAAATGAAATTGGATCATTTGATACATGCGAATCTTATTTACAAGGTAGAATGACCAAGTAATCCCTTAGTGGGAAAGGGCAAAAGATTTATTAGGTATCATACATTTGGATGTATGTGGTCCTTTTAAGCCAATGACCCGGAATGGTGAAAGATACTTCATTATTATTAACCGACAACTATAGTAGTTATGGTTATGTGTACTTACTAAGACACAAAGTTGAAGTTTTGAAATGTTTAAAATCTTCAAAAGGTGAAGTACAAAATCAACTCAATCAAAGTTCTTCTTTTCGATAGAGGAGGAATCAAACTCTATTTGGATATGGTTCGATCTATGATGGCTAGGAGCGCCTTATCTCTATCACTTTGGGGTTACGCTTTGCTCTCCGTGGCCCGTATGGTCCAACCAAGAAAGTGGATAAGACACCTTTTGAAATATGGCATGGAAGGGCTCCATCTTTATCATATTTAAAAGTATGGGGTTATGAAGCTTATGTTAAGCAATACACCCCAAACAAATTGGAAGTACGATCCACTAAGTGTATCTTTGTAGGATATCCTAAAGATAGTATAGGATATTAATTCTACGATCCAACAGAGCAAAAGGTATTTGTTGCTCGAAAGGCTAAGTTCTTGGAAGCTAAGTTCCTTATGGAAAGAGCTAGTAGAACAGTGGAACTTGATGAGGATCAAGAACCACAAGCCAATACACGTTTGGTTGATACTAGCACTTAACAAGAGGTTGTTGAAAACGATCAAGTGGTTGATCATTACACACAAAACGTTCGCAGATCTGGTAGAATAAGTAGTCCACCTAAAAGATATGGATTTTTCATGGATGGATGCTACGTGGTAGATTCGGGTGTACCTACCACATACCATGATGCAATGTCAAAATCTGATTGCGACAAATGGCTTGAGGCTATGAACGTAGAGATGCAATCCATGTATGACAACCAAGTATGGGAATTGGTTATGCCATCACTTAACTCTAAAGTAGTTGGAAGTAAGTGGGTTTTCAAGAAGAAAACTGTAATGCATGGTAACTTGGATACTTGTAAAATGAGACTTATAGCAAAAGGTTTCAATCAAACTCAAGGGGTTGATTATAATGAGACCTTCTCGCCTATAGCGATGCTAAAGTCAATAAGGATATTATTTGCTATACCTGCATATTATGAATATGAGATTTGGCAAATGGATGTCAAAACGGCTTTCCTAAAT
The DNA here is from genome assembly GCA_030545235.1 of Helianthus tuberosus. NCBI lineage: Eukaryota > Viridiplantae > Streptophyta > Magnoliopsida > Asterales > Asteraceae > Helianthus > Helianthus tuberosus. The sequence goes on along the minus strand of JARYGA010007706.1, from coordinate 50,287 downwards.
GGATATATTGAGGAAGATGTCTATATGGTTCAGCCTGAAGGTTTTGCCGATCCAGAACTTCCTAACAAAGTACGCAAGTTAAGGAAATCAATATGTGGATTGAAACAAGCATCTAAAAGTTGGAATCACCGTTTTGATGAAGAGATTAGGAATTTTGATTCATCAAGAACGTCGATGAAGCTTGTGTGTATAAGAAGGCTAGTGGGAGCATAATCACTTTCTTAGCATTGTATGTCGATAACATTCTACTATTTGGAAATAACATTCCAAACCTTGGAAGGTGTAAATGCCTGGCTTGGAAGTTGTTTTTCCATTAAGGATCTTGGAGAAGTCTCCTATATTTAGGAATAAAGATCTATAAGGATAGGTCAAGGCGCTAGATAGGTTTAAACAAAAGTGCATACATTGACAAAGTCTTGAAAAGGTTCAAGATAGAAAACTCTATGAAAGGTTTGGTACCTATTCAAGAGAGGACAATATTGAGTGCGTCTCAATGTCCAAGCTCAAAGGATGAGCAAGAAAGAATGAAAGGAATCCCATATGCGTCTGCTATAGGATTCATTATGTATGTAATGATATGCACTAGACCGGACAAGTTATGCGCTTTAAGCATAACAAGAAGATACCAGCAAGTAACGGTCATTAGGTGACTGCTAAAAATATATTGAAATACCTTAGAAGGACTAAGGATATATTTCTAATATATGGATCTGGTGAAGAAGAACTCGTTGTAAAGGGTTATAGGGATGCGAGTTTCGGAATTCGTTGTAAAGGGTTACATGGATACGAGTTTCCAAACTGATCGAGATGGTTCTCGATCACAATCAGGGTAGCATTGTCCACTACATAATCAGAATACATCGCCGCTTCATTGATTGAGATAATTCATATGAAGTTGCCACTTGAATTATTGATCTAGGGGTAGTCCATACCATTCAGGACCCCTAGAGATCTTTGTGATAACGAAGGTGCGATTGCTTAAATCAAGGAACCTTGTGTACATCGAAAGACTAGGCACATTGAGCGGAATTTCAACTACATAAGGGATGAAGTTGAAAAAGGAAAAGATATGTATTCGCAAAATTCACACTGATCAAAATATTGCGGATCCACTCACGAAGCTCCTTGAACGGGCAAAGCATGAAGGGTCATACTTGTGCCTAAGGACTTCGATATTCTAGTGATTGGATTTGATCTATTTTGTATTTGGATATTGGAACAATTGTTATTATAACTCTTTATGGTATGTTGAGTTATGTTCCATTTTAGCATGTTTAAATCCATGAATAAGTTAATTATTCTAAATGTCCGTAGTCGATCATACTTGTGGGAACAAATATGAATGTAAGACTATTATGAACTTGGATTGGTGGATATTCATTAGGTATGAATATAGAGCAAAGTGTTGCTGCCAAAGTTCATAGATATTTGTGGGATACAAATATTGGACTGACTCGCTCTCAAATATTATTACTGCATGGAATCATCTGTGACTGATCATAAGTAAATTTGAGTAAAGGATAATATCATAGTATCCTCTGACCTGAGATACATATTGGGTCTTGATATTCACCAAACATTGTACCTTGACTTATTTCTTCGCTGTTAGTAATATGACAGTACATAAGGCTAAGCTCAGGTGTGGTACAAGGTGATTGTGAGAGACGTATGTAGTCAAGATGGGATTTGTTCCTCTTATTCGTTGAGAGTAAGATGTCTAAGGCCTGCTAAAGTTAAATCAACAGAGAGTGGTCACTCTATGTCTCTGGATTTAACATGACATCTGTAACGAAAGGATAAATGATAGATTCACCTAAATCATGTTCAAGTAAGGGACTTGAAGGGGATGATGTTATTGAATGGCAAATATAGTCATACGTATTGGGGGTAGTAAACCGTAGTTAGGCGTCATTTACTGCTTGCATCAATCTTCTATGTATCTTGTGCAAGTGGGAGATTGTTGGACTCTGTATGCCCAAGACACATATTAAATTGATGTGGCTAGTACGTTATGATCCAAGTCGAGTCATACCCAATAACAAGCTAGACAAACACTTATATTATTTATTTGTGATATGATCAAACAAATAAAATTAACACTTAAAGTATTTAGAAATTGGTTTTCTAAATAATTGCACTTGACAAACCAATAAATTATATGGATAATTTATTTTGAGAGAGTATTTTATTCTGTTATTTAATTGGTTAAATAACATAATAAAAATAGCATAAGTCTTATAACATATGATGTTATATTTTATAAAAGTTATAAAATATATGCAAGACTTATATTATTTAAAAGAAAATTTTATTTTTTTTAAATAAAAAGACTAGGCCGCCACCCCCCCCCATGGGGTCTTCCCAAAGTTTTTGGTCCAATGAGGTTTCATGCATGTGTAGGAGCCTTTTGATTGGGTGGTCTTTTCAAGACTTTTGCTCCAATCAAACAACATGCATTTTGCATGGTTAGATGCTCATGCATTGGTCAATAGGGGTGGCAATTCTCTCTCATGGTTCTATAAATACCAAGATGTCAAATGAATGAACTTGCAACACTTGAATGAACTTGAAAGACTTAGAGAACTCTCTCTAAAAATCGGCCAAGATAAGAGCCAAATGAGGAGATAATTTCAAGTGAAGAACTTGTAATACTATCTCTAATTTTCGGCCACGGTGTGGTTGATCAAGAAGGGTCTTTCAAGTTGATATATCAAGTGCAAGAACTCCATAACTTCCCTTGATAATTTTCGGCCAAGAGTTGGTTCCAAGAGGGATTTTTCTAGTGAGTTCGTAAGTGTAGAAATCCTAGCTAAACATAAGGTGTTTGTTGGAAGGCTTGGGGTATACAAGCTTGAGGTCTTCTACACTTGAAGGCAACCATTCAAGAAGCATCATCTTCTTCATATCCATTACTCCTTGGAAGGTAGTATTCTAAACACCCTATGGTTGTGTTTTAATTTTGATAGCATGCATGTTCGTATATGGATCCGGGATTGGGTTTTACATATAAAAATGGTTTTATATCTTGTAAGTAACATGTTTTAAATAATAAATTTCCGCTGCGTTTTTATTTTATATGGATAAAATACTTTGATAAACATGTTAAAAACCCAACAGAGGAACCATACCTCCCTGATGTGCGATAAAGTGTTATATATATTAGGTGTATATTTTAAGCCCTTTTTAACACTTATTTTAGCCAAGTTTTAAATTTATAAAACACGATATTTCACTAACACTAAACACACATATGGGCAAGTGCACCCATCGTTGAGTGTAGTATAGCGTTGGTAAGATACCGAGGTCGTCCAAGGACACAAGAGCTTTTAGTACCGGTTTATCCTCAACGTCTAATCAAAATAAAAATTTAGAAAAATGTTTTAAGCTAAGAAAAATAAAAACTAACTAAAATGCTGAAAATAAAAATAAAATAAAAACAGATAGACAAGATGAATCACTTGGTTCCGACTCGTATCTAGTATAACCTTTGATTATTTCCGCACTTTTGCACATAATTAAGAGATTATCTTAGTTATTGTAGTAGGCCCCTCTTTTGAAGGTGACGTTAACCTCACCCCAGTAGTTTGAGTCAGCAAGGATACAATCCTAAAAGGGTGGATTATTGGAAGATAATGAATTAAGTTATTAATGCAGTATTGTGGTAGGCCCCGCTTTTGGCGGTGACGTTACCCTCGGCTAAGTAGTCTGAGTCAGCAGGGATACAGTCCTAAATAGCCGGGTTATAGTATTAATAGTAGTTAACTTATGAGGGGATCAAAGAGTTTGGACCCCCGCCATCCAATACCGTGAAGTATTGAAGGAGGTCCTACTAAATTTGACCCAGGTCCATTGCAGGACCTCTAAACGCTGAACAATGGCAAGACCTTTACCAAACCGTTCCCTTAACCCCCGACCAGGTAGCCAACATACCTCCATATAGACCGTGGAGATATGAATGGTGAAAATCCTTTATTTTATATAGACAGTAAAATAATGCCAAGACACCACGGACAAACGATAAGGAAAGATCACCTTCAACATAAGTAACTAGTTATTAAAGTCATTAATACAAAACCAAATAAAAAGTGCAAAAGATTAGAAATAAAAAGTATTATACTAGACACTTTGTCTTCACCAAGTGATGTAAGAGACTTAGGCAAACATGGCCTTGATTGTCAAGAACTCTTACGATCAATCTTGGATCCCGAGACGACTCACACACACTATGATGGACAATGGATGATGGTGGTGGATGATGGTGTTGTGATGGTGGTGGGTGGTGGATGAAGTGTGAGAGAGGTGGTGTGCCAAGGGATGAGATGAAATGAATCCAAGCACTCCTATTTATAGGCTGATCAGAGAGCTGGTCACGGCCCCGTGTCTGCTGGGCACGGCCCCGTGCATGTCTGACACTCTCTCTCCTCATTAATTGTAATTCGCAATTACAATAAATGCGCCTGCTGTACTTTCGACACGCCCCCGTGTCCGCTGGGCACGGCCCGTGGTGGGCAATAGAAGCTTCTATAGGTTTGTCTTTTCTGCTGATTCTTGGGCACGGCCCCGTGCTGGCTGAGCACGGGGCGTGTTCAGCCTTCTGTCTTCTCTATTTTGCTTGGGAAGATGCCGTTGAGGGGTCGGGCAGTCCACTAGTGTTCCTTTCTTTGTATTTATGTTGGAATTAGCTGTCTTTTTGCTTCTTTTGTGTTTTTGAGCTCATTTAATCCTGAAAATACAAAAGGAAGACAAAAACACTCTTTTTCCAATATTAGTACTTAAAAGGGTTAGTTTTATGCCTTAATTGATGTAATTTATATGTTGCATTTTACACACATCAAATACCCCCACACTTGAACTTTTGCTTGTCCTCAAGCAAAACTCTTTAATATGTGGCTTACACTCCCAAATGGAATAGGTAGAAGAGAAGGTTTTTGGGCTTGTCGTAGAGTGTCGGGAATCCAAGGTCTTTTTGGGTTTTATCTTTATTTATTTACAATCCTATTCGTAATGATTTATTTAGAACTTTTCATAGGAGAAATTACTTATTTGGGCATAACATGCCTTTTTTTTTAAATTCCATTTATATACAAGTTCACATACCTCACGGGAGAAATCACTCACACTCGGCCGAAGGTGTATTTTTAGTGAATCACTCGAGAGCGGCATGGGACTTATTCCTACCATAGGCTTGCCAAGCAATCAATCCTCCTCCTTTTAAACTTTTATACCTTTGTAAATATCAAGAGGACTTTGTGGGTTAAGGGTTAGGCTTGGGTTAAAGGTAGGTGGTTGGGATAGTGGTTAGTGGTTAGTAGAAAAAGGGCGAAAAACGTAACAAGTGTCGGTTTTCGTAGGACTTTCTATTTTTTCAACTTTTTATTTTGATGAAGCTTTTATTCAAACAAAGTTATTTTTGATGAACTTGTTTGTTTATTTTCTTTTTGCTTAATCATCAACACATTTTTTTTTTTACGAAAAACCGAACTTGTTACTAAAACAAAGGGTTAAAAATGAGAAAGGTTTTGGTGGGTAAAAGGGTTTTTGGTTTGGGTGATGAAATGAAAAGGTTTAGGCTCAAAGGGGCTAACTAGTGGGATTTTTGGGTAGGTGGTAAAAGAAAAAGAAAAATAATGGTGTAGAAATAAAAAGGGGTTAGTCCTAATGCCTCCATCATTTACTTACTCGGGTTTAAGTTTATAAGGACCGAGAATGTATCGTCATGGCAAGTTCTAGAGTCGTAAGAACCAAGCGGCTATTCACACAAGAAACGAAAAATGAGCATTTAGTTTTAATGATATGTAATTGTGCTCAATAAAGGCTCAAAACTCACTTTTGTGGGAATGGGTTTTTATGTGATCAAGTATATATAATCAAATTTTAACTAAGTTTGTCATGCCTTTTCATAATTTTCTTATGTTGGTTCTTTTTATCACTACGCTATCGGTTGTAAATTTGTAAAAATATAACCTTTTTGAGAACTTGCATTTCCCGAGTTAAACCTAGACAAGTAAAAAAAAATGAAATTTTTGAAAAAAATTTGGGGTGATTAGCGGTTCCAATAGAGTTTTGTGTAAGGCTTGTATTTAGGACTTGCAAAATTCAAGGTTTTAGCATCCCCCCCACACTTAAATTACACATTGTCCTCAATGTGTCCCAAAAATAAATTTTTAGGTTGATTAGATGTGTAACATGGTGTTAGAAAGCAAAGGTTTATGTTACTGGTAGTCTGGACACGGCCCCGTGTCCACTGGACACGACCCCGTGGCGAACTGCCAGTAACGAGAACTTACAGAAGGTGAACACGGCCCCGTGTCCACTGGACACGGCCACGTGTCTGACAAAAATCTGCAGGACAGTAGCCAAACAGCAGGTCTGGGAGGTGAGCACGGGGGCGTGTTGGCTGGACACGTCCCCGTGTGGACAGTCTGAAAGCCTGAAAAACAGGTATCTTCCTCCGGTTTTTTCCATCCTGGTCCTATAAGTGCTGAGGCTTAGCATTCCAAGCCTCGGTTTGTACCTGTTTCATCACTTAATACCACACCAAGCAATACAAACATCCTACATTACCCTAGTTAATTGTTCCAAGCATAAAGTAAAAAAAAAAGAAAAATAAAATGCAGGAAATAGTTAGGAAATGTAAATTGTCTAACACTTGGCACGCAGGCCATCAATTGTTCAAGATTGCAAAGGGTTAACCTGGGGAGTCATCAATCAACCGCTTCCTCCTATGCTCCTCCCACCTACTCCATAGCATCATCATCATCATCATCATCGTCATCATCCCCTCCATGGCGTGCAATGTGGTCTCGTATGTATCCGACATCGTCTGACGAGTTGGTCGGCACACATTTTGAAAAGATATGGATCTTCCCAAAAGTAGTGTTTTACAATGGCAAAGAATTTTTTTCTTTGATGATGTGGCCATCCTTTTGCGACTATACCGCTAGCTAGGTAGTTAGCATAGTCGGCGTACCATGGTTCTTCCTTATATTCCACCATTTCCAGGGACTCAGTTGGAAATTTTTCGTTGATTTGCTCGTCCCTGGTTGCCTCTAAAGCTGGGTCCTCTAAGCGTGAAAGATGATCTGCTGCGGTATTTTCTGCTCCTCTTTTGTCCTTGATTTCAATGTCAAATTCTTGGAGGAGTAGAATCCACCTAATCAAACGTGGTTTCGCGTCTTGCTTCTTGAAGAGATATCGAATGGCTGCATGGTCTGTATAGACTATAGTTTTAGAAAGAACAAGATAAGAACGAAATTTATCAAAAGCAAATACCACAGCTAGTAACTCTTTTTCAGTTGTTGTGTAATTTTCTTGTGCATCATTAAGTGTTTTACTAGCATAATAGATTGGGTGGAAATGCTTTTCTTTTCTCTGTCCCAAGACAGCTCCAACTGCAAAGTCACTGGCATCACACATGATTTCGAAAGGAAATTTCCAATCAGGCGCTATCATGATAGGTGCATTGACTAGCATTTCCTTTAGGGTTAGAAATGCTTGATTGCAATCCTTGTCAAAGATGAAAGGAGCATCTTTTTCAAGTAATTTCGTTAGAGGCCTAGAGATTTTAGAAAAGTCTTTGATAAACCGCCTATAGAATCCGGCATGCCCTAGGAAACTTCTGATAGCTCTTACGGAGGATGGAGGTTGTAATTTAGAAATGGTATCTATTTTGGCTCGATCCACCTCCATTCCTTCGCTTGAGATTTTGTGACCGAGTACTATTCCCTCCGTTACCATGAAATGGCATTTTTCCCAATTAAGGGCGAGGTTAGTTTCCTCACATCGGGATAGCATTCGTTCAAGGTTATCGAGGCATTGGTCATATGAATCCCCAAAGATAGAAAAGTCGTCCATGAAGACTTCCATTGTCTTTTCTATCATGTCATGAAAAATAGCTACCATGCAACGTTGGAATGTTGCTGGGGCATTACATAGACCAAACGGCATGCGTCGATAAGCAAAAGTTCCATAGGGACATGTGAAAGTTGTCTTTTCTTGGTCTTCGGGTGCTATCGGAATTTGAAAGTAACCTGAAAAACCATCCAAGAAACAGTAAAATTTATGACCGGATAATCTTTCTAACATTTGATCAATGAAGGGTAAAGGAAAATGATTCTTTCTTGTTGCTTCATTTAATCGTCTATAATCTATACATACTCTCCATCCTGTGACGGTTCTCGTTGGTATTAGTTCATTAGTTATTACCGTCATACCTCCTTTCTTTGGAACTACTTGGACGGGACTCACCCAAGGACTATTGGAGATTGGATAGATAAGTCCGGCGTCAAGTAACTTGATGACTTCGTTTTTTACCACTTCTTGAACATTTGGATTTACTCGACGTTGTGGTTGTATGACCGATTTGTAGTCATCATTCATCAAAATTTTGTGTGTGCACATAGAAGGACTAATTCCTTTTATGTCAACAAGTTTCCAAGCTATTGCATTTTTGTGTTTTTTCAAAAGATTAATTAATTTTTCTTTTTCTAAGTTATCTAATTTAGATGAAATAATGACAGGTAACTTACCATCTTTGTCTAGAAAAGCATATTCCAAACCTTTTGGAAGTTCTTTGAGCTCAAGTGGTGGGTCTTTAGGAGACTCCTTATTTGGTTGCTCGTTTCGATCAAGAACTTTAAAGGTTTGTTCTATGGCGACCTCTTCTTCAACAAAGTGGTCAATCTCTTCACTTGTATCGGGTGGTTCATCTTCATCTTCAATTAGGGGGTCATTATTGCTGAATGGGTATTTCATTGATCGTTCGAGATCGACACTTCTTTTAAATGCCCCTAATTGAAGAGGTAGATTATTGAACTTCCGGTTTTTCAAAGCTTCGTGAGTTTTTACAAATGGTCGTCCCAACACTAGAGGAGCGTCATCGAGGATGACGAAGTCAGTTGGGATTACCATTTGATTTGTTTGAACCAAGACATCTTCAACTATACCGATTGATTTTATTACTTTCCGATTGGATAGAAAAATGGGTATTTGAAGTGGAGAAAAATCACTAATACTTAATTTTTCGAAAATGTAGTTAGGCATTATGTTAACACAAAGATCTTTATCGATTGTGACATTACTAATAAACGAATTTTGAAAGAAACATGGAACCGGTGTAATGTTCATTTCAAATGGGTCTTCTTTTATTAGTGAAGTTTGATCATTAGTTAACTTAACACTTACCGTTTCGTCAATTTTAGTGTTAGTGTTTAACTCTTTTAAAAACTTAGCATGAGTGGGTACTAAACAATGATTTTCGAAAGAAGGTGTCAAGAGATTAATTTCTTCAAAATTAGACTCTTCTTGGATTTTAACGTTGTCGGACTCACCTTTTTCGTTGTTTAACTCATGTGTCGGTTTTTCACTTATTTGTTCTTCCATTTTTACATTTTCAGTTATCTCTTCTTTTTTTAATTCTTCTCTTGCGCGGGACTCCTCTTCCCTTGCGCGAGCTTCTTTTATACATCGATCGATAACTCTAATATGTTCTAATATCCTATCGGTCACTTCGGTTATAGAAAAAGAATCGTTATTTTCTAAGCTTGAATCCGGTTGTTCGACCCTTTGTTCCTCATAATACCCATATGAAGTTGATGGTTCACACCATTGTCCTTCATTGTAAGCATATGATGGATAAGGTTCGTAATTTTGTTCTTCATAATACTCATATGAGGCCTTGTTCACGCCATGGTTCCTCATAATAAGCATATGAAGGTGGTTGCTCATATCTTGGTTCCTCAAAGTATGAGTAAGAAGGCTCATACCTTGGTTCATCAAAATATGAGTATGAGGGAGGAGGTTCATACCTTTGGTCTTCATAGGATGTGTATGAAGTTGACGGCTCGTACCTGGGCTCCTCATAGTAGGTGTATGAATTGGATGGTTGATATGAGTGATTATTTTGAATCGAGCGTGCATTACGACAATTAGTGCAATAATTACCCCTATAATCATCCTCATCATAGGTGTAGTTGTAACCTCCTGAGTATTGATCCATAAGAATCACTCAGCAGACCACAACTGAGTCTCGAGATCAGAAAACAAAAATAAAAACGGAAACAGAAGCTGGACACGGCCCCGTGTTCAGTGAGCACGGCCCTGTGTTCAGAATCTGTATCTGGGCGTTTTAATTAAATTTACTGATTTCGTTGAGCACGGGGCGTGTTCAGTGAGCACGGCCCGTGTTCAAGTTACTGTTACTGGGTGTTTTTATGAAGATGTGCAGCACGGCCCCGTGTTCAGTGAACACGGCCCCGTGTACAGGCTACTGTAAATGCAAATCTAAACTAAAATGCAGAAAAATGTGCGCGCTTTTAAAAAGGTTTTGAAAAACTGATTAGGCCGTCGATTTTAAGCTTTCTTAAAATCCTTGTGTCCCCGGCAGCGGCGCCAAAAACTTGATGTGCGATAAAGTGTTATATATATTAGGTGTATATTTTAAGCCCTTTTTAACACTTATTTTAGCCAAGTTTTAAATTTATAAAACACGATATTTCACTAACACTAAACACACATATGGGCAAGTGCACCCATCGTTGAGTGTAGTATAGCGTTGGTAAGATACCGAGGTCGTCCAAGGACACAAGAGCTTTTAGTACCGGTTTATCCTCAACGTCTAATCAAAATAAAAGTTTAGAAAAATGTTTTAAGCTAAGAAAAATAAAAACTAACTAAAATGCTGAAAATAAAAATAAAATAAAAACAGATAGACAAGATGAATCACTTGGTTCCGACTCGTATCTAGTATAACCTTTGATTATTTCCGCACTTTTGCACCTAATTAAGAGATTATCTTAGTTATTGTAGTAGGCCCCTCTTTTGAAGGTGACGTTAACCTCACCCCAGTAGTTTGAGTCAGCAAGGATACAATCCTAAAAGGGTGGATTATTGGAAGATAATGAATTAAGTTATTAATGCAGTATTGTGGTAGGCCCCGCTTTTGGCGGTGACGTTACCCTCGGCTAAGTAGTCTGAGTCAGCAGGGATACAGTCCTAAATAGCCGGGTTATAGTATTAATAGTAGTTAACTTATGAGGGGATCAAAGAGTTTGGACCCCCGCCATCCAATACCGTGAAGTATTGAAGGAGGTCCTACTAAATTTGACCCAGGTCCATTGCAGGACCTCTAAACGCTGAACAATGGCAAGACCTTTACCAAACCGTTCCCTTAACCCCCGACCAGGTAGCCAACATACCTCCATATAGACCGTGGAGATATGAATGGTGAAAATCCTTTATTTTATATAGACAGTAAAATAATGCCAAGACACCACGGACAAACGATAAGGAAAGATCACCTTCAACATAAGTAACTAGTTATTAAAGTCATTAATACAAAACCAAATAAAAAGTGCAAAAGATTAGAAATAAAAAGTATTATACTAGACACTTTGTCTTCACCAAGTGATGTAAGAGACTTAGGCAAACATGGCCTTGATTGTCAAGAACTCTTACGATCAATCTTGGATCCCGAGACGACTCACACACACTATGATGGACAATGGATGATGGTGGTGGATGATGGTGTTGTGATGGTGGTGGGTGGTGGATGAAGTGTGAGAGAGGTGGTGTGCCAAGGGATGAGATGAAATGAATCCAAGCACTCCTATTTATAGGCTGATCAGAGAGCTGGTCACGGCCCCGTGTCCGCTGGGCACGGCCCCGTGCCTGTCTGACACTCTCTCTCCTCATTAATTGTAATTCGCAATTACAATAAATGCGCCTGCTGTACTTTCGACACGCCCCCGTGTCCGCTGGGCACGGCCCGTGGTGGGCAATAGAAGCTTCTATAGGTTTGTCTTTTCTGCTGCTTCTTGGGCACGGCCCCGTGCTGGCTGAGCACGGGGCGTGTTCAGCCTTCTGTCTTCTCTATTTTGCTTGGGAAGATGCCGTTGAGGGGTCGGGCAGTCCACTAGTGTTCCTTTCTTTGTATTTATGTTGGAATTAGCTGTCTTTTTGCTTCTTTTGTGTTTTTGAGCTCATTTAATCCTGAAAATACAAAAGGAAGACAAAAACACTCTTTTTCCAATATTAGTACTTAAAAAGGGTTAGTTTTATACCTTAATTGATGTAATTTATATGTTGCATTTTACACACATCACTCCCTCATGAACAATGTCGTCCATATCCTTAACCGCATAAATCCTGCTACGATTATTCTTTGCTTTAACGACGTTGTGAAAGTACATGGTGTTCGAATCTCCTAAAGAAAGCCAGTCAACTTTGGATTTCTGTTTCAAGTAGGAGCTTTCATCATAGACTGCCTCCTTATACAATTGTAGTAAAGTACCATGCTGGGCCATAAGATCAGCATTCAGCGGGTCGCCCATCCATAGCACTCTGGCACGCTTCGAGAGCTTTTCTAGCGGAAATAACCTTCTCATGTAAATTACCCATCTTATAGAACAGTTTCCTTAAAGGCGTTTTTAACCACCTTAACTTTTTTGTGATCTGAAACATACGAAATCCTTCTACATCTTTGCACCAAACCTGCTTAACTTCATCCAAAAAACCATCCTTCTCAGCTAACAAGTTAACAAATTTAAACGGCTTAGGCCTATCTCTTGCCACATTAGGAAGCACAAGGATAGCAGGCGAGTGATCTGAAACACGCCCGGGAAGAAAATGGGTTGCTGACGCAGGAAACGTGTCAAGAAAATGTACATTAGCTAAGATACGATCAATTTTCCTGTACACCACACCTCCTTTCTGCCTCCTATTCGACCACGTGAAGTGTAAACCCGATTGGTTTATATCAAACACTTCCATTTTCTCAACACATTCCTTGAATTCCCTCGTCGATAAATTTTCTGTAGATGAGCCCGACAACGTGTCATCCAAGAACAAAGAAGCATTAAAATCTCCCATTATCACCCAAGGTTTTCCCCCAAAACTGAATGATGACAACTCAAACTGTACCAAAGATCTCTCCTATTCTTGTAGTAATTATCAGCATACACAAAGGAGCAGAAGAATGATTTCTGGTCTAGTTTAAAAACAATTTGTGTGTGAATAACCTGATCAGATTGGTCAAGAACCATCACATCTATCACGTTAGCATCCCAACCTATAATTAACCTGGTACCTTTCAAGCAGCAAGTAGTATTAGACACCCAACTCCAATCACTACACACTTTTTTTGCATATACTAGCCACATTTGATGAGTCCACATGAGTTTCCATGATCGCACACACTTGAACACTATTATCCTTTATCATCTGTCGAACCTCCTTCTGTTTGAGGGAGTGGTTCAACCCCCTTATATTCCATGCTGCAACACTAACCATGAGAACTCGTTTCACCAGGTGTGCTTGCACCCTCAGATCCTATCCCTCCATACTTCCTATCCATAAAATTCGGGATATCAGCTAATAGCTCATCAACCTCCACATTATCTGTGATAATCTCTTCCCTACTTCCCTTGGTACCCACCGATTTCGACTTCCCAATCTGTTTTTCAACTCTACCTCCATCCATATCTCCTCGGCTACCCTCCTCATTTTGCAAAACATTAAACTGATTCGCCACTAGCACTTGCGCAGAGCCAGCTGGTTTATCAACTTTTTTATTGTCGGGTTTAACAATTGGCCGATACACAAACTTTGGTTTTTGGTTCTTCATTTGAATCCCTTGGTTAGTTCCTTTTTTTTCTTCCCGACAACATCCTGAAATCCATCATCCTTTATATTTTGTTCCTCGGTTTCCGTTTGGATAGGATTTTTAGGACACGAAGTGTCTTCATGGCCGAAAACACAACAAGAGGAACACCTAGCCGGTTCCCACTCATATTCTACCTTAATGTCAACTTTGGAATACCCATTCCCATCAAGAGCTAGGACTGCCACAGTCATCTTTCTTTTCAACTCCATGCCAGCCTGAACCTCAATTAAAGCCCTTGCGAAGCTGCTCCTACCCCACGATTCCGCACACATTGTGGCTGTGTATGAGTCCAATCTCTTTGGAATGCCTACTTTAGAAGCAAGCAAACTCAATCCGTCTTCAGTACCTACGTATTCATTGCAAGTTTGGAATTTGGTCCGCTCGAAAGGTGGTATGGATAATGTGGGGCCTTTTTGGGATGATATTGTCGAATGGATGGCAACCCGGGTTCACTCAAAATCAGCCGCTAATTATGTTAGTAAATTGGTGCTTGCAGCTGCTTCCTATTTCATTTGGCAAGAGCGAAATTCAAGACTTTTCAAGTACCAAACAAGACCTCCGGACGTACTGAGTGATGTAATTCTGCAAACGGTTCGTTATAAGTTAATGGTAGTGAAGTTCAAGGACACGGTGAAGGTGCGAGAGCTTCTAGGCACTTGGGAGATTCATGGAACAATCTTGACCGATGAGTGACTCGGCTTAGTGTGGTTGTTTTTTCTAGATTTTAGTCTAGTGGTTTGTCTTGGTTTGTTTTGATGTACTTTCATGAAGGATGTCCCATGTTTGAACTAGTATGGATGCTCCATACTACTTGTTTTGTATTGTTTGGTTGATATATAGAATCACCGGGGTAACCATTTACCCAAAAAAAATAGTGTATAAGCAATTCTTTAGTGGTCGCACCGGTACGATGGCGGTTGGTTGAAGATGATGTTACGCGGCGTTCAGAACCAGTCTTGAAGTGAATGAATTAGAAAGAACAAAGAAGTAAGGAAATGAGATGACTCTTTCTTGAACTATATTATAAACAGACCTTCCCCTCCACACCAATCACGAGTTTTTCTCCATTCCTCTCATATATCGTTGTAACGCCCTTAATGCTAGGTTTTGAAAAAGTCTTTTCATGTCATTGCCATTTAGGACCGATTCGGATCCCTCCGGTGTTTCCTTTTCCTTCCGCACCTTTTCCTCGAAATGAGAAAGAAGATGGTACACTTGAATTGTATTATTTAAGTGCTTATTGCTTGCCAAAAATCCTACTTCTACAATTGGTAGGTCACTGGGTTATTCAAATAAGTCGTGTTTTCCGTGGTTTTCCCATGTTACAACTTCCGTACCAATTCGGTCGATCCGGAATGGATCGGTTAAACATTCCGTTAGGGAGCCTGGTCTTCACTTTTCTGTGTGGTATTCATTCTCGTTCGGCTTTTGGAATCACATCTGCAGTGGTGGGAACAGCTCGCAAAATCCAACCACTTCACCTACTTCATTGCCCCCAACCCTTTCTCGTACCTCTATTGAAACAGAATGGTTTCATGTTCTTTCATCGATTGGTTATTCCTTTCCGTTCGTATCTCTTTCTCCAATTTCGGTCTCGATTAGTTCACAAGATTGAATGGCCAATTCTCCTCCGGACCCTCGATTCGATTGTTTTCTAAGAAGGTTGAGCCGGGTATGTAAGCCATGTATCTGGGAGGAACTTAAAAGAAGGGCTTTCGGTTTTTTCACCCCATTTTGTGGTCTTGCAGCTATTTCAATAAATAAGAATATAAAAATATAATAAATAGAAGACTTTTTTAGAAGAAAGATTCTATATATGTCCAATCCCTAGTGGTGGTGGGACAACCAAGATGTATGTCGTCCAACCCAACCTCAGACTCTTTCTTCCCGACCTATTTGACTCTCTGGCCGCAGTTATAGTTATTTAGGTGGTATCCCGAGATTGAAGAGATCGAATTCCTCCGGGGAACACACGAAACAAAGATATGAACTGGGTAAATAGAAATGGAAAAGAGATGTTTCCAATTCATCAAAATGAGAAGCTTTTTCTACATCCATATGATCTACTAAAGTAGATCGGTATTGCCCATATAATAAAAGCAGATCTTGGTCCATGGAATCCCAAGAAGGTAAGAACTCCAACCTGTCCGATGCTTCTTCGGCCAAATACGATATACAAGTGGGACCTGCACTATGCGCAAGCTGTTCGAAAAACCGCTTCTTTTTTCCGGTTCTGAAACAAATTGGGCGAAATAGGGTTCTACCGGGAAACCATGGATTTTTTAGTTTTCGCCATTGGTTAGTGGTTGAGCCACTGGAATGGAATGAGATAAGAATCTCTGGAGATCTTTCCTCTCCACTTACTCGTAACAGGCTTTCCCTCTGTAGAAGACTTCTTCCGAATGGCATAATTGGGAGATTGATTCCTCGATCTTCAAAGAAAACTGACTCCTCCTACTCCTTCTCCTTTAGGATAGGATCGTCGTTGGTCCTTCTTTCACTAATGATCTCGCAATTTTCTAGTAGTTCTCGCGAGCGCGCGAGGGACTATCCTTTCTATCGCTTGCCCTTTCTTTTCACTCTCAAGACAAGGCTTTCTCTCTCTTTTATAAAGCGAAGCAAAGCGCATGGCGCTGAAAGCTCAATAAACACAGACGAACACGATGCAGGGCATAGCATAAACGAAACCACTGATCATTTCATAAAACGTATATGCTTTCCCTTTCTCGATGCTTTTTTTGGGTGACTCACCAACCGACCCAGCAGTGATCGATGACAGAATGGTTCGAACAAATCAAAGTAATTGTATTTGGTAGTTCTCCATGGACTTCTCTCTTTAGCCCTTTGTATATGTTCATAAATGGGTGTGCACCTCCAGATGGGCGGGGGCCGGCCTCCCACTTCCTTATTTGCAGCATTTGTTTTTGGGTAAAGGGTTACCCCGGTGAATATTATATCAACAAAAACCTCAAAACACAAGTGGGGGACAGAATATCCCTCAGTTCTCAAGTATGACATGCCATACTCGAGTATACAAGACAAACAAAGCCTCAATCAAGCTAAACGCAAACCACAAGACAACCAATCAACAAAAACTAAACAAAGGAATTAGCCATTATCATCCTCCTCCATCAGCAACCCTCTAGGTAGACTCCAATCTTGTAACATTGCGGTAGCTTGGCGCTTTGGTTTATATCTCATCATATGTAGCTTCATCCGCATTGTTGTGAGAATAATGTCTATGAGTTGATCCGTACTCCTTCTCTTATGTACCTTGCAAGATAAACTCATTAGTCTCATTGTACGCTTCCACGACTTCCTCATCATCTGATTCATCTACATCATCCCCCAACCCCTTGTTTTGTTGCCCATCGTCTCCCTGGTAATCTCTAAGAACATCAAACGGGTTATTAGACACCCCACTAGTAGAAGGTTCCGAGTTTTTAACCTCTCCAATAGATTTCGACCCAACCGGTATTCAAACTTCTGTTTGGCTTTATTAACCGGAAAACCCACCCTCTTGGCAGCTTTTTTAGTATCTACATCCCTAAAACCATCAGCATCCATACCAGGCCCTTTTGGCGGTCCCCGAGACTGCTTACCCCCAATTTGTTTCTGTGTTTTAGGAGCTGGACGAGTAGGTTTCAAAGGATGTTTCGGGCAACATTCATCCGAATGGCCAAACACTTTACACTCAGCACACCGAAGAGGACTCCATTCATACTCGACAAACATTTTCTCTTTTATAAACCCCTCCCCTTCAAGTTCAGGCACTGCTACAACAATTTCCTCCTTAAAATCATTCTCAGCTGAGATTTCCAACAAAGCTCTAGCATAACTACTTCTACCCCATACATCCGTACACATGGAAGTAGTATAAGAATCCAATAATTTCGGCTCCCCAATAGCAGTGGCAATCATGCTCAACCCATCCTCCGTATAAGCAGCAATAGGGACATCATGTATTTTAACCCACACTTGAATCTTTTTAACTTCTCTCTTCTCTAGTTTAGTAGTACGAGACCACACACTAAGAAAGAATGGTTGAGATCGAATAATCCAAGGCCCCACTTTAAGAACATTCATCATACCATCTTTGTCCGCGAACTTAAAAAAAACCCATTAGCGTTCATCATGGACTTCTGTAGCCCAAATTTCTTCCAGTTATTTCTCACAAAGTAGTCAACAACCGGGAGCCACTCTATCCCCCAAAAAGTACCCGTACAGCGTATTCGATAACTTTTCTTGAACTGCTCTAACAGAATCCTTGGGAAGCACTACATCACAACCATCATGCACAATCGGACAAGCAAGAGATCTGAAATTAACCTGGTTATTCTGACGTTTTGACTGATCAGCCACAACAGATTCCGCATAAGACATAGGTTTCAAAACAGACGACTCAACATCTCTAATCGACACATCCTCTTCAGAACCAACATGCATGTTACCTCCTTGTTGTTTATCAGAACCATGACTAGGGTTTGCATGGGAAGGAGTTCTAAAATCAGCAAATGTAGGAAAAGTCTTAGACTGATCTCCCACAGGAAGAGAAATCTTCGTTAAACCATCCAGAACAGACGAACCAGAAGTCGAGTATAGCCCCCTCCTTGGCAACAACGGATTACTCTCCATATTCGTCACACATAATCCAATACCACGCGAAGACAAGGAACCAGCATCATCCTTATTCAGACCCTGAGGATTGATAACACCATCGAAGCCAGTCCCTGTTTTCCGAGTACCACCACTGTCAGGTGGTTTTTCTCTACCCAACAAATTATTCTTCTTATCATCAACTCTCTCCATGCAACAAGAAACAACGTGAAAACAAGACACCCAGCAAAACCGAACACAAGCAAACCCTTATCCTTTAAACCCTAGGCTCAATCATCCACCCTTAACTGATTATAGAAGCGTATCGATCTAGCTAAGTTAATCTCAGTTAACCGCAATCAACAACAACTAGTGTAATCAATCAGGGTTTCAAAAAGAATCACTAGAGCGGCGATAGAAATAGAAAAAAAAACAAGAAAACCCTAATTTCTAATCGGTCACAAATGCTAACAAGTTCGTTCTAGAGGATTGATGAATCAAAACTCCAGTAACAGACTGTTATACATAAGATCATGAAGAAAAAATCTAGGGTTTCATGGAGAAGCAGAATCGCCAAAAGGAGAAAAAATCTAGGTACCAAAACTTCTAGTAACATAAAAGGGGCAAGCACTCCTTCTACAGAGGTGTTAAATGGGTAGTCTAGCTGTTTGGAATATTAGGGGGTTGAACCGTCCCCTGAAACAAATGGAGGTTCGTCAGATTGTAAAAAGCAGTAAATTGAGTCTGTGTGCGATTCTTGAGTCTCATGTTGATATTTCTAACTTGGGTAGAGTGTGTAAAGCTGTTTTCCGTAACTGGAATTGGACGTCGAATGGGGGTAGATGTGTAAAGGGTGCTCGTATCATCATTGGATGGAATCCAGATGTATTTGATGTTATGGTGCTAGAGCAAACGGATCAACCTATGCATCTTCAGCTTGTCGGTAAAGCTAATAAAAAGGTTTTCTTTTGCTCGGTGGTGTATGCTGCTAACTATTATGTCACCCGTAGAGAGGTGTGGTGTCACACCCCCAAAATCCACACGCGGAGTATCACCACCTGGAGGCGTGACTGACTAGGATCCAGCCACCAATCATATTGAACAAGCATGTAAGTAATTAGAAAATCCAACCAATACAATTGGTGTCCAAACAAATCATAGTTTAAGTTGCAAGCAGAAGCATAATGATTAAATCCAAAACCAAATATAAGTTCAAATGTTTAAATGTTTAACATGGCACACAGTTGTCCATGTCCCACAACGACCACGCCTCCTCGTGCAAGCTCCATAAGTACCTAACGACCTGCAAGGCATGTAACAACGAGTCAACAACAAAGTTGAGCGAGTTCACAGTTGGTGTTCATTGTTAAGTTGTTTCAAAAACCAGGAATTCATTTGTAAGTTGTAAGTTAATCAGTTTACCCTGTTTCCCAAACATATCCATAGTTGGTGGGGGCTTCCCCATGTTAACCACTAGACCTGTTTACCATATCGACCATTGACTAAAGTAAGTTGGTGCCCTGACGTCAATGTCTATCATCATTGACTAGTGCCCAGATCCATTAGTTCACGCCCGTCCTCTACGGCACGGTGTGAGGCTTGTCAAACCTAAATAGCGCTATCTAACTAATGACTCGCTCGCCATTGGCCCGGCGATTAAGTCGATATAAAAAGGAGTGACTTCATGATAGAGAGTTTTGGTCTAGTATCTGTGTTGTCACCCTTCAGTAAAGAGGGTGTGTACGTAATCCCCAAACTAGGAGATTACGCAGGTTCCAATCAAATCCTTATCCATGTTGTCACCCTTCAATAAAGAGGGTGTGTATGTGTTCCAAACCAGGAGATCATGCAGTTTCAGTTTAAATCCTTTACCCATTCCCGACCCTTGGGAATCCCATGCCTTGTGGAAAGTGTGAACTCACCTTTGGTTTGCTCGGTATGTTTATTCACGTATTCAAGTTGATCAATCAGGTCCTAGCATGAGTACCAGTATCAATCAGTTTCAAGTTTACTTATACGCTGCTCACATTTACACACGTAGTATACATTCAACAACAGACATGATATATCAATTAATCACTCAGTGCACGTAGCGGTTCATAACACAGATTCATTAATAAAACAACATCATCCTGTGCCTAATTGAAATCATGCAATGTGTTATGTTTCTAAAATTGAGTAACCGATGACCATTTAATTCACTAGTCTATCTACAATGCATCTGTTTAAGTTCTTATATATATATATATATATATATATATATATATATATATATCGAAGTCTTGGGCCTCTTACCCAACCCTTGTGGTTGGCCCATTAACAAATCAGAAATCTCAGATCATGAGTTCGATGTTCACAACAGTGATCAAATAATAAATAGATCATGCAATCTAAGGAACAAATAAATCATGCAACCTTATCGTTTATCAATGAGCTCCATGATCTTTTCTAATAATTATGTCAAAATTGTAAATATTCCATCAAGTTAAGCTAAACTAAATCCTATCAAACACATCATTCTATACATGGCTGATGCTATTGATATAGTGACATGAATAATCTGACACTACTAGACCTTCATTGGACCAATTCCAATTCGAGCCATGTGCATGAGTGACTCCAATTCTAGATTAATGAAATTTCAATATAAATGGCCAACAACTTGATAAAGCATTCAGAATATTGTTATGATTGGACCGGTTTTTATAGTAGGCTGACAATCTATTGGGCCACTAAACTATATGTTGATTACAACCGAATCTTGGGCTTGACAATTTATTCACGTGACACCTTTTGATAACACCAGTTTTCGATTATTAATGGTCGTCGATAGTTTTTGGGTAAAGGGTTACCCCGGTGATTCTATTAAAATGCAACCGCAATTAAGAACAAGTAGTGAGGATGTGTTCCACACTAGTTCATATACAGGACATGCCCCATATATGTAAATTAAAACAAAAACCAAAGACCTATAACACCCCATAACCTAGTCTACTATACATCATGACAAGACATCTAGTAGACAAAACATTGCAAACCACAAAACATAATCCTCAACCACCATCATCAAATATAAAGTAGCCACAAAACAGCAGCCCCTTCAGACGAAAAGCAGACAGCCTATCCATTAGAGAACTTGGTAGAAGAGGTGCTTGCCCCTGCTTTCGAATAAAAAGGATGAGTACCCGATGTCATAAATTCACTAGTTTCATTGTAGACTTCTTCAACCACCTCCTCATCCAATTCATGCCTGTCACTCGACGGTTTCTTCTCCACTGGACCCACAGTGGTACCTCCCTGATGTAACACCCCGTGTTTTCACGAGTGAAAGTCAAAGTCAAGGTTAAAGTCAACGACCGATTTCGCGCGACGTGACTCATAGAATTGTTTGTATGATATTTAGATTATGTGGAGTAAATGTCGTACATTGCAAAAATCGAGTCATGCTAACCGTATTTCAATCGACCTACGACTGTGAACGATAGGAAGTAACAATGCGATAAAGTTAATCAAGCTATGCTAATCAAATCGACATCAAATCGTAACTCGAGCTATGTATTTTACTTGTCGTTATACGTGTGTGTGTGCCTTACGTGTTACTTGTGCATGTTTATTTTATGTTGCGTTGTGATAATCAAGCGAACTCAATCGAACTCGAAGTCTAACTCGAATATAAACAAACCCGAACCCGAATCCCGAGTCGAACCATATAAGAAGTAGTTGGGACTGAAAGTAATTTGATTAGGAAACCCTATCGAATCTCTCGCCAATCGAAACCGAATCAACATCGCACCGAACACACCAAAGGAGGTGGCATCCGCACGGATGGCCAATCCGCACGGATTGCCAATCCGCACGGATGACCAGTCCGCGCGGATAGCCTACCTGGGTGCGTGCCATGCGCACGGCTCACACTTTCCCTTTTTGGCATCCTATAAATACACGGGTCACTCTCCACTTTTTCCACTTTTGACAAGTGACGTCCGAACCACACGCCTTCTTCACCTTTTCTCAGATTTCTCTCAATCCAGGTAAGATCTTGCACTAATTCTTGTACATCTTTGATCACTACACAATTCTACACATTTCTATCTTTAGAATCCTCGATTTTAACCATGAAATCATCCGGATTTGAGGTATTCCCGGGTGACGTCATCATGAAGTTCATAAGAACTTCAAGCTTGACCTCATTCCCACCAAGAATATCTCAGATCTAAAACGATTTCTACAAGTTTTTACAATAATTTCACCTAGATCTAAACTTTTCTAAGGATAAAAGAGTTGGAAGAAATAAACCTTAGTTCTCTCCTTCTTTTACCCTTAAAACCAGTACGGATCCGATCAGTTCCAGTGTTCTACTCGTCAATAGTAATGCACTAGTTCTAAATTTGGAATCCTACCCATAGACAACTGATTTCGGGGTTAACCAGGATAACCGTTCTGAGTCGCCGACAGGCCGAGTTAGGGTGGTTCCTGACCGGTCTAGTCACGTGGGTGAGAACATGACTCCAAGTGGTTACCACGTAATCAGAACGTCTCGATAAACGACAACAGAAACCAAGTGTAGACGAACGGAACAACCAGGCCAGTTGTCCGCACGGACAAGCCGTACGCACGTACAGGTCATACGCACGTACAGGTCATACGCACGGGTTGTCACCCGCACGGACTACCCTTGGGATCCACTTCCCAAACAAGGTTTGAGTATCGACGAACGAGCAATCCGGACGGACGACCTCTGAATGGACTACTCTTCGGATCATGAGATACTAAGGCCTTAAAATGAAAATCAAACAATCTTCATCCGCACGGCCAAGTCGTGCGCACGGACAGGCTATCCGGACGGATTGTCTCTGCCCGCACGCACAGGCTGCCCGCACGGACTGTCGTCCGCGCGACCGGCTTGAAAGATAGAAACACTTATGTGTTTTCTAAATGCTACAACGAAAACTCCAAAGCACAAGCCATCATACACAAACACATCTTAGGAAGAAACAATCCACTTGAACATTTATCCACACATACAATCTAACCGTACGGATAAGTCACCCGCACGTACAACTAGTCCGCACAGATTACCGCCCGCACGGACAGTCGTACGCACGGATAACCTATCCGGATGGAACACCATCCGCACGCATCATCATCCGCACGGATAGGTCATGCGCACGGATGACTTCTACTCACGGATAACTGATCCGCACGATTAGTCATCCTACCCACTCCCACTTGTACTGTTTTACGCGTCACTTATCGTTACGTTATCGAATCTATTCAGGCTAACCGTACTCGCTGTAAAAGCGCTCCCTTCAATCCATATCGCTGTGAGTATACTCGAACCCTTTTTACTTTTAGCACTTTTGGGTGTTACATACGTTACAACTATTCAAACTACAACTGTCACACTACTCAAGCTCTTTTAACGCTTAACCATTAATGCATGTTATACGTGGCTTATGAATGCTTGTTTGTTATGTTTACACATGGAATGCTGTCTACCTGCCTTAGCAACGATAGTACTATAGTTTGGACTCAGCACCCGTTCACACAGGGGTTGTTAAGGATCTTTTACTTGCATGGATTACAGTGGTAATCGTGTATTGCGAACTGCCTCGGGCAGTCAACCCGCAGTAATTGGTATCGATGGATCTATGTCGATAACTAACGTGCTTCATTTCACTATGTGTACGTGCTGGTTATGCGTAAACGAATTCGAACTCTATATGCTATTATCAAACTTGTATGCTCACCTTTACATTTTATGTATTGACATTATTTTTAACGTATGTGACAGGTGCTTAGGACGCGTATGTGGTAGGAGTTGGAAGCTAGAATAAAGCTTTAGAGCCCAACAAATAGTTGTCTGTAGATAACTTATTAGGGGTCTCTAGAAGCAGATAAACAATTACTACTTATTTAAATCTGAGTTGTCGGAACAGAGTATTTGTTTTGATGTTGCCTGTAATAACTTGTTTGACTATTTATGTTACGGTATGGGACGTAATGTTTACTTAAATGGTAATGATAGTTGTTATGTAAACTTCTGGACAATCTGTTTCGCTCAGTGCCGCGCCCCGATGATTCCGCCATCGGTTGGGGTGTGACAGATTGGTATCAGAGCCATAACTATAGGGAATTAGGCAAGACTCGACCTAGTCCGGGTCGAAGTCTTAGAGACCTAGACTATAGTTAAGAACCGACAGACCAACTCACGCGTATGCGTAAACTCGCCACTATCACTCACTCTTTTCTATCATTACACTCGAATTTTCAAGTTGTGAACAGGTAATAAGGCCGAGAATAGGTGTGAAAACCGCAAACTCTCGACTAAAGTTGCCAAATCAGCTTGCGTTTTTAGCTACAAACGAGGAGAATTATACCAAATCAGGAGTGAAATCCATATTTTGATGAATAATCTCCTCAATTCTTATCAAAAAACAAGGACGGAAGTTGCAAGATAGGGGTGAAACCCTAACCTTGACGACTCGTCCCGCTTTTATACAAAAACTCCACCAAAGTTCGATGGACTCCAATGGTCTAAAGACACAACCTAACCAAAGGGAATTGCGCCAACGCCCGAGAATCGAGGCAAAGGCATAGTCCTGGAGGTCGTTGTGCAGGATCCTTGCGAATAGTCGAGCTACTTTGGTTAGTCGAAGTCTATTAGCCGCAGACAATCTACCTTCGATTTATCGATCTTTATGAAAATTTTATGCATTTTCTATTATTTGTTAACGTTTTGAGATACTATTGGTTTCGACCCAACACCATTGCTTCTGCTAAAACACAAAACCCACGCAACTCATCGCTAGCGAATCGACAATAGAGGCAATCATAATGGTTTGTATGCTCGTAGGTGCCTTTTGTGACTAAGTATATGTGTTTCTTGCTGTTATGGTTATGTGATTAGGAATATTGTGATTATGTGCTCTATGTGTTTATGTGATTTTGTGCAATTCTGTGATTTTGTGACTGTATGCGTTTAAATGGTACGTGTTACTGAGCTTTAGTAAGTACTAGACGTGTGAGGTGAGATTCGAATACATGTGTTGAGTTCCATGGCGATGTCTATTGCAGACAATGTCGTCTGGATCCCGTCATCAACTCTCTCGCCAGGAAAAGAGGGACAGACGCCTTGCTTCCATCATCGCGAAAGCTGTAGCAAAGGCTGTGCGCGATGTTTGCGAGAATGCCGGCAAATCATCCGAGGAATCGAGGACTGAGGGTCCAAAAGCTGCCGCGAGACCTTTCAGTTTCAAACAATTCAAGTCATGTGGGCCGAAAGAATTCACGGGCGAATGAGGTCCTACTGCTCTATTCCACTGGTTTGACTCTATCGAGGTTACTCTGCGACAAAGTAGTTGCCCTGATGACCTTGCTACCGGCGTCTTTCAGTCCCGTGCTTTGGACTGGTGGACGGCCGAGAGGAACAAGAGAGGGAATGATGCAGCTTACGGTTTGTCGTGGGATGAGCTCAAGGAAGTCATTATAGAGGAATTCTGCCCTCCTCACGAGCGTCAAAAGCTTGAAGATGAATTCTGGCACATACATCAGAAGGATGGAGACAATGCTGGCCTTACTGCTCGTTTCAAACAGCTCAGCATTATCTGTCCTGACCAGGTCAAGACTCCTGATATGACCATCAAGAAGTACATCCGAGCTTTGCCCGACTGCGTTGCTGATTTCGTGCAAGCGACTAAGACTACCACGATCGAAGAAACCTATCTGCTGGCCGCTGAAATCAATGACAAAAGGGTCAAGGCTGGGGTGTGGGATAAGACCTCCAAGCATCTGCATCAAGCCACTACTACTGCACCAACTGCTGAACCCACGTCGTCAAGCAACAAGAGAAAGAACAAGAGAAAGAACAGCTCCACCAACAAGAACTGTGCGATTACTGCTGCACCGATCCAAGCTGTACCTGCTCAACAGCGTCAAGTAGTGGCGCCTGTGGCCAATGCACCGCCTGCGAAGCGTGCATATACTGGGCCACACCCACTCTGCCCTACTAGCACCTATCATCATCCGACTGCTATTCAATGCCGCTTCTGTGCTCATTGCAACGTCTACGGCCACTTTACTGCCAACTGCCGTATTCATCAAGCTCCTGCCAATCAAGCTCTACTCGCTGCCCCACAGGGTCAACAAGCTCCTCCGGCACCCGCAGTCAAAGCCAGAGCATGCTTCACGTGTGGCGACCCGAATCATTTCGCCAACATGTGCCCGAACAGGGTGGTGAAACAAGAACCCCAGCAGCAACAGTAGCAACCACAGCAGCAACAACAGCAGCAGCAACAGGCCGCACGTGCCAGAACTTTCAATCTTAATGTGCGTCAAGCCCAGGCCGACAACAACGTGGTGAATGGTACGTTCCTTGTGAATGGTATTTATGCTTCATGTTTGTTTGATACTGGAGCCGATAATTGCTTTGTGTCACTCGAATTTGAGAAACTCCTTAGTCGTAAACGTTCTCGACTCTCCTCTGCATTCGATGTTGAAGTCGCTACCGGAAGAACCGTCGCTGTAAACTCCGTTATCCGTGATTGCACTCTCGAGCTCAACAATCACATCTTCTCAATCGATCTCATTCCTATGCAACTAGGAAGCTTTGATGTCATAGTAGGCATGGACTTTCTTCGCGAAAACCATGCCGAAGTTGTGTGCTTCGATAAAATGATTCGTTTTTCGCTCGCCAACGGTGATTCATTGTGCGTTTATGGTGACACTACTTCGAAGGGTCTCAAGCTTATGTCATGCCTACAAGCTAGCAAGTATCTCCGCAAGGAATACTGGGCTTTCCTGGCCCATGTCGTAGCAGCGGAGGAGGAAAAGAAAGAGAAGAAGAAAGTAAAAGACGTTCCAGTGGTTTGAGAATTTCCTCAAGTTTTTCCAGAGGATCTTCCCGGACTGCCTCCGAAGCGTGATATTGATTTTCGCATTGATCTCATTCCTGGAGCTAATCCTATCGCCAGAGCTCCTTATCGACTCGCGCCGTCCGAAATGCGCGAACTCTCAACCCAACTCCAGGAATTACTTGAAAAAGGCTTTATTCGCCCGAGCACCTCTCCTTGGGGCGCACCAGTTCTTTTCGTTAAAAAGAAGGACGGGTCGTTCCGGATGTGCATCGACTACCGGGAATTGAATAAGTTGACTATCAAGAACCGCTATCCTCTGCCTCGAATCGACGATTTGTTTGATCAGCTACAAGGCGCTACGTGTTTCTCAAAGATCGATCTACGTTCCGGATATCATCAGCTGCGTATACAAGAGGAGGATATACCCAAAACCGCGTTTCGCACTCGTTACGGCCATTACGAATTCGTTGTCATGCCTTTTGGCCTAACCAATGCACCAGCAGTTTTCATGGATCTGATGAATCGAGTGTGTAAACCGTATCTTGACCGTTTCATCATCATGTTCATCGACTATGTCTTGATCTATTCCAAAACGAGAGACGAACACGCGCAACATCTACGTTTGGTTCTCGAGTTACTCCAGGGGAACCAACTCTACGCCAAATTCTCCAAGTGTGAGTTTTGGTTGGGGGAGGTTCATTTTCTGGGTCACATCGTAAATAGTCAGGGTATTCATGTCGATCCTACGAAGATTGAAGCTGTTAAGAGCTGGGTTACGCCGAAGAACCCGACTGAAGTCCGCTCTTTCCTCGGGCTAGCGGGCTATTATCGACGATTCATCGAAGGATTCTCGAAGATTGCTGTACCACTCACTTCTCTTACTCATAAGGACCAGCCTTTTGTCTGGGGAACCAAACAAGAGTCTGCCTTTCGAACCCTCAAGTACATGCTTTGCAATGCTCCTGTTCTCACACTACCCGACGGAAACGATAATTTCATTGTCTACTGTGATGCTTCCAACCTTGGTCTCGGTTGTGTCTTAATGCAACAAGACAAGGTCATAGCTTACGCATCTCGTCAGCTCAAGATCCACGAGAAGAACTATACAACCCACGATCTCGAGCTAGGCGCAGTTGTTTTTGCATTAAAGATTTGGCGACACTACCTGTATGGTACCAAGTGTACGATCTTCACCGATCATAAGAGCCTACAGCACATCTTTAATCAGAGGGAACTAAACATGCGTCAACGCCGATGGGTAGAACTTCTCAACGATTACGACTGTGAGATTCGTTATCACCCAGGCAAAGCAAATGTTGTTGCCGACGCACTTAGCAGACGGAGCTATCTGCTTAGCACTCGTAATGTTCAAGCCCAGCACAACCTCGAAGCTCTTATTCGCGACGCCCAACATGCATGTTTCAACGAACGCACCTTGAAGAAAGAAAGAATCTACCACGATGGGGCCCAACTTGTGAGCAAATCAAACGGGATATTCCACTTCCTAGACAAGATTTGGATTCCCAAGCGAACCAACCTGCGACAGATTATCATGGATGAAGCCCACAAATCCCGATACTCTATTCATCCTGGTGCTGACAAAATGTGCCACGACCTTCGATACAGGTACTGGTGGCCGGGTATGAAACGGGATATCGCTCTTTACGTCGGAAATTGCCTAACCTGTGCTAGAATCAAGGCTGAAAATCAAAGACCCTCTGGCTTGCTCGAACAACCTCCAATCCCCATGTGGAAGTGGGAGAGCATAGCTATGGATTTCGTAACCAAGTTTCCAACCACGTCATCAGGTCACGACAGCATTTGGGTTGTTATTGACCGTTTGACTAAATCAGCTCACTTTCTGCCAATACGAGAAGACTACAAGGTAGAACGATTAGCCCGAATCTACACCGACGAGATCATTTGTCGACATGGGACGCCTCGTGACATCATCTCTGATCGTGATGCTCGGTTTACTTCACGATTGTGGGAAACGTTTCAAACGGCGCTCGGTACAACGCTTAATCTAAGTACTGCGTTCCACCCACAAACCGACGGTCAGACTGAAAGAACGATTCGTACGCTTGAAGACATGCTCCGTTCGTGTGTTCTAGACTTCGGTGGTAATTGGGATAGACACCTTCCGTTAGTCGAATTCTCGTACAACAACAGCTACCAGGCTAGCATCCAGATGGCACCTTTCGAAGCCTTATATGGAAGGAGATGTCGATCGCCTATTGTGTGGCACGAGATCGGTCACTCGCAACTAACCGGTCCGGAGCTGCTACAAGAGACGACAGACAAAATTTTCCAAATTCGAGACAACCTAGCGAAAGCTCGGGATAGACAGAAAGTTCTCGCCGATAAAAAGCGCAAGCACCGTGAGTATGGCGTTGGTGACTACGTACTCCTAAAGGTATCACCTTGGAAGGGTGTAGTCCGATTCGGCAAAAAGGGGAAGCTCGCGCCTCGATATGTTAGACCTTTTAAGATTCTGGAAAGGATCGGAAAAGTCGCCTACAGACTCGAATTACCGGAGGAACTTAGCAATGTCCATTCGACTTTCCACGTGTCGAACCTCCGAAAGTGCGTCTACGACCCCGACTTACATGTTTCTCTAGATGATCTACAATTGAACGAAACATTACACTTCGTGGAAAAGCCTGTCGAGATCATGGACCGCAAAACCAAAGAACTCAGGCGCTCACGCATTCCTATTGTGAAAGTCCGATGGGAAGGCAAACGAGGCGCGGAGTTCACTTGGGAACTCGAAAGCGACATGAAGGCGAAGTATCCACAGTTGTTTAACGAAGGAGTAATGTCCGGTTAAGAAAGGCAAGGTGGCATACGTGTAAATAAGGGCTAGAGAGAGAAAGTCTTTCGTGTGATTCTCGGTATTGTACGCGACATCTTATCAATAGAATCACGTTAAAAATTGTACATTCTTGTGTAACGACCTCGCTCGTGCACGGATTCCGCACGTCGTACGAGTCGGATCGCAATCGAAACGAATCAAACCGGAACCTAACCAATAGAGTCACAATTATAACATATACTAAGTGCGAATGATCCTCGCAACCGAGCTCCTGCTCAGATACCACTTGTAGGATCGGTTTTGACTCCGTTACGATCACGTCTAGTCACGCACGTTCACGGATTCCGCACGTCAAACGTATTGTTACGCAATCGAAACGAATTCAAACCCGGACCTACAATAATCAAGGTTTTGAAAGAAAAAGAAAAAGGTTTTGAAAATGAAAAATTAAAAATTGACAAGGGATTTCTTTCAAACGGCTTTGAATTGAAATCTAAAACTTTATAGACTTTTAGATTAAATGTTTTCGCTTATCATATCCGAAAATTATCAATTTTTAACCGTAAAATCCTGATTAATTTGACGATTTTCAATGATCCAAACGAAGGACTCTCACACGTGATTCACGAACTAGTTACAGCTTCCAGCTTAATTTCGGGACGAAATTTCCTAAACAAGGGGAGGCTGTAACACCCCGTGTTTTCACGAGTGAAAGTCAAAGTCAAGGTCAAAGTCAACGACCGATTTCGCGCGACGTGACTCGTAGAATTGTTTGTATGATATTTAGATTATGTGGAGTAAATGTCGTACATTGCAAAAATCGAGTCATGCTAACCGTATTTCAATCGACCTACGACTGTGAACGATAGGATGTAACAATGCGATAAAGTTAATCAAGCTATGCTAATCAAATCGACATCAAATCGTAACTCGAGCTATGTATTTTACTTGTCGTTATACGTGTGTGTGTGCCTTACGTGTTACTTGTGCATGTTTATTTTATGTTGCGTTGTGATAATCAAGCGAACTCAATCGAACTCGAAGTCTAACTCGAATATAAACGAACCCGAACCCGAATCCCGAGTCGAACCATATAAGAAGTAGTTGGGACTGAAAGTAATTTGATTAGGAAACCCTATCGAATCTCTCGCCAATCGAAACCGAATCAACATCGCACCGAACACACCAAAGGAGGTGGCATCCGCACGGATGGCCAATCCGCACGGATTGCCAATCCGCACGGATGACCAGTCCGCGCGGATAGCCTACCCGGGTGCGTGCCATGCGCACGGCTTACCCTTTCCCTTTTTGGCATCCTATAAATACACGGGTCACTCTCCACTTTTTCCACTTTTGGCAAGTGACGTCCGAACCACACGCCTTCTTCACCTTTTCTCACGTGGGTGAGAACACGACTCCAAGTGGTTACCACGTAATCAGAACGTCTCGATAAACGACAACAGAAACCAAGTGTAGACGAACGGAACAACCAGGCCAGTTGTCCGCACGGACTAGCTGTCCGCACGGACTAGCCGTCCGCACGGACAAGCCGTACGCACGTACAGGTCATACGCACGGGTTGTCACCCGCACGGACTACCCTTGGGACCCACTTCCCAAACAAGGTTTGAGTATCGACGAACGAGCAATCCGGACGGACGACCTCTGAATGGACTACTCTTCGGATCATGAGATACTAAGGCCTTAAAATGAAAATCAAACAATCTTCATCCGCACGGCCAAGTCGTGCGCACGGACAGGCTATCCGGACGGATTGTCTCTGCCCGCACGCACAGGCTGCCCGCACGGACTACCGTACGCACGGACTGTCGTCCGCGCGACCGGCTTGAAAGATAGAAACACTTATGTGTTTTCTAAATGCTACAACGAAAACTCCAAAGCACAAGCCATCATACATAAACACATCTTAGGAAGAAACAATCCACTTGAACATTTATCCACACATACAATCTAACCGTACGGATAAGTCACCCGCACGTACAACTAGTCCGCATGGATTACCGCCCGCACGGACAGTCGTACGCACGGATAACCTATCCGGATGGAACACCATCTGCACGCATCACCATCCGCACGCATCATCATCCGCACGGATAGGTCATGCGCACGGATAACTGATCCGCACGATTAGTCATCCTACCCACTCCCACTTGTGCTGTTTTACGTGTCACTTATCGTTACGTTATCGAATCTATTCAGGCTAACCGTACTCGCTGTAAAAGCGCTCCCTTCAATCCATATCGCTGTGAGTATACTCGAACCCTTTTTGCTTTTAGCACTTTTGGGTGTTACATACGTTACAACTATTCAAACTACAACTGTCACACTACTCAAGCTCTTTTAATGCTTAACCATTAATGCATGTTATACGTGGCTTATGAATGCTTGTTTGTTATGTTTACACATGGAATGCTGTCTACCTGCCTTAGCAACGATAGTACTATAGTTTGGACTCAGCACCCGTTCACACGGGGGTTGTTAAGGATCTTTTACTTGCATGGATTACAGTGGTAATCGTGTATTGCGAACTGCCTCGGGCTGTCAACCCGCAGTCATTGGTTTCGATGGATCTATGTCGATAACTAACGTGCTTCATTTCACTATGTGTACGTGCTGGTTATGCGTAAACGAATTCGAACTCTATATGCTATTATCAAACTTGTATGCTCACCTTTACATTTTATGTATTGACATTATTTTTAACGTATGTGACAGGTGCTTAGGACGCGTATGTGGTAGGAGTTGGAAGCTAGAATAAAGCTTTAGAGCCCAACAAATAGTTGTCTGTAGATAACTTATTAGGGGTCTCTAGAAGCAGATAAACAATTACTACTTATTTAAATCTGAGTTGTCGGAACAGAGTATTTGTTTTGATGTTGCCTGTAATAACTTGTTTGACTATTTATGTTACGGTATGGGACGTAGTGTTTACTTAAATGGTAATGATAGTTGTTATGGAAACTTCTGGACAATCTGTTTCGCTCAGTGCCGCGCCCCGATGATTCCGCCATCGGTTGGGGTGTGACACCTGATTACCAGTTACATCCTTCAGAATGTCAAACGGGTTAGACGTTGAAACCTGATTCTGCATCGGACTCTTTGAGGACGATTTTGGTTTAGGGTTGACAACTGGCCTGTAAACTAACTTAGGCTTCTGAGTTTTCATATGGATGCCTTGGTTGTTCACTTTCTTCTTCTTGACCTCTACAACCTGAAACTCATCATTATTCTTTTCAGCATCCCCACTAGAAGTTACCTGAGGATTCTTTGGGCACGAGCTGTCATCATGACCAAACACACAGCAAGAGGAGCACCTTATAGGCTCCCAATCATATTCAATCTTGACCTCCACCTTTGAATACCCACTACCATCCATAGATGGGATAGCAACAGTAACACTCTTTTTTAACTCAGCCCCCGCTTGCACTTCAATAAGCGCTCTAGCATAGCTGCTCCTTCCCCAAGATTCAGCACACATCGAGGTAGTATACGTATCCAACATCTTAGGTATCCCAATCATAGAGGCAACCAAGCTAAGCCCATCCTCGGTAAATGCCGCTAACGGCACATCATGCATCTTGACCCAAACTGGAACCACTTTAATGTCCTCTTTTTCCATCTTGATAGAGGGCGACCACTCCTTCAAAATTATGGGAACACTTCTAATTAGCCAAGGCCCATCCTCTAGCATTTGATTCATCCCTTCCTTAGTAGTAAACTTAAAGAAAAATAACCCGTTTGCATTCATCATGAGCCGGGAAAGACCATATTTAGCCCAGTTGTTTTTAGCAAAGTAATCGACCACAGGAAATGCCAACCGTTTACCCAGAAAATATCCAAACAAAGTGTTTGCATACCTATCAGTAACTTGTTGAACCGACGACAATGGAATAACAACATCAGCACCATCAACTTTCTCGGCAGATTCCATCGCCCGAAAATTCACTTTAACCTTCTCCTTTGTGTTCTTTACAATGTTAGCGAAGGAAACAGGATCTGCAGACCCCGAAGTTCATGCTTTACCTTGAGCAGCCGAGAAATTCATTCCATTGAAACCTGTTGATGGTGAACATCCCATCTTGGGATAATCCCAACATTGCTCTGGTCGCTCAGCAGCCGATATTACCACCGGAGATGTGACCTTTGTGAGTTCATCAATGATATTTATACCACGTTTTGGCTTTATATTGTTCCCATCAACATCAAGAATACGATCATCAATTTCTTTAAACGACAGTGGTGGCTTTCCACCAATTTTCGTTTGTTCATCCATTAAACCGTAATCTAATCAATCAGAAAGGGAGTGACGGCTGAACCCAAAAAGAAACTGGCAAAACAAAACCTGAATATAGCCGATTCTGCAATGATTAAACAGCCGCAACAAGCGCAGGACCTTGTGAACCCTAATCTGATGTAATACTGATTCGCCGTTCAGATCAGATTAAGAATAAACCCTAGTCACAGAATAGGCAGCCGTCACCTTGTAAAACCCTAATCTTAACTTCAATTAATTAGGAATCAAGGTATAGTCAAGATGCCTTAGCAGTAAAGGAATCGACAAACCCTAATCACTAATCAAAATCGATCAAGAACAGGTTAGAGACGAATGAAAGTAGGGTTTAGGAGAGAATCGCCAATTTCGCCCAGAGCTCCATTCTCCCACACTATGTTTTTTTAGTCTACGCTACTTTAACGCGTCGTATGGTCGTCGATAGTTATTATTACATTTAAAAGATTGTTAGGCCTTCAACTAGTGGATCTGACAATGAATTCACGTGATCTCTTATTACTTCATATTAGTTCTAATTCATGCTAAATCAAATCATGTTACATCATGCCGAATACATATACTAATTCACATATCAACATGTACGAGCACAAATAACAATCATGTATCAAAACAACTACGCATGAGAGGATTTGATTCATAGAGAGATTATACTAACCGAATACCAGATGTTGTTAGACACGAGACCAGTTTCAAGGAACGTATAAGCTTCGAAAAAGAAGTGAGAGCTGCCGTCGACTTTAATGCACGCAGGAGGGTGTTTTAGGGTATGTTGATGATTGTGAATGTTAACTTGAGAATCACGTACAATTAACTTATGTGTGTGCGTGTTTATATTATCTCAACAATGGCCGGCCCAAATTCCATGTTTCAATTTGGGCTTTGATTAACCATGTGTACTTATCATGACAATAATAAGTGTGGGTGTGTGTGCTCAGGTTTGGTTTCGTGAACTGGGCCGAGGAAACATATGTTACGTGTAGACCCGACACAATAACTTGTGACACTACGGGTGGCCCAAATACATGCTCGAATATAATCCAACACGTTTTTTTTGGGTAAAGGGTTACCCCGGTGATTCTATTATAGACAACCGCCAATGAAGTACAAGTAGTGAGGATGAGTTCCCCACTAGTTCATATACAGGACATGCCCCATATATGCAAACACAAAAAGCAAACAAACCAAGTTACCACCTTAAACTAGCCTACTACAATCATGATAATGACTAACTAGTAGACAAACGAAAAAATCAAAACAAACGACGTCAACCGCCATCATCAAAAATGAAATTGCTACCAACCGGCAGCCCCAAAGCATGCAACAGAAGCCACCTATCCATTAGACAACTTTATGTGAGAGGTGCTTGCCCCTGTACTGGAAGATAATCCAGCACGTTTACGCTTAATAAATTTATCGCAGCTAAGATGTAAAAGAGAATCAATGAGAATCAGAATTATCAGACTAACCTTAAGAGTTCGGGTTGTCACATGTGGCATCAATTGTCTATGCACAAAGCTCTAGTAAACAATAGTCCATGGGTTATCATGGGAGTTTTTAGCTCGGCCCTTTATCTTGAGGATAAGTCCATGGGTATCTCTTCTATCACGGCTGGTATGAAGGAGTTTCAACTTTGTGTGGAAAAGTTAGAAGTGTTTGATATCAACAGTACGAGCATGCATTACACATGGAACCAAAAACCCAAGAAGGGAGTTGGGCTTCTCAAGAAGATTGATAGGGTTTTAGGTAATTCTCAGTTTGTTGATGCGTTTCCTGGTGCGTACGTTTTATTCAAACTGTATGGGGTTTCGGACCATTGTCCATGTATTTTAAATCTCCCGGATGCTGAAAGAGTTAAACCGAGACCGTTTAAGTTTGCTAATCTTTTAATTCATAAGCCTGAATTCCTTGATATTATGAAGTCAAAGTGGCAAACTCATGTTAGTGGAGTCCATCAGTTTTGTGTGGTTAAGAAGCTACGGCTTCTAAAGTCTCCTTTGTGGGCTCTTCTGGTTAAGCAAGGTAACCTTCATAAAAAGGTTGATGATCTTCGGGCTAAATTGGAAGGTATTCAAACTGACATAGACCGTGATCCTATGAACGAGGTCCTTCGTGTTGCTGAATCTAGTATCCAACGGGATTTTCAAGAGGCTTGTTTGGATGAGGAGCGGTTCCTAAAACAGAAATCTAAGGTGGATTGGTTGGTTGCAGGTGATTCTAACACTAAGTTTTTTCATATGTCTTTGAAATGTAGGAACCATATTAGTCGGATTGATGCAATTACGGACTCCAATGGGGTTACCTTTGAGGGTGACAATGTTCCTACTGCCTTTGTCAAACATTATGAAAATTTTTTAGGGTGTAAAGGGGATGTGTCCCTCCAACCGGCACCGGATCTTTTCACTAAAACCCTGACCTCGGAAGTTGCGGCTAATATGGTTCGTCAGGTTACTCTGGAAGAGATTAAAATGGCGATGTTTGGTATTGGCAATGATAAAGCGCCTGGGCCTGATGGGTATATTGCAGCGTTTTTTAAAAGTGCTTGGCCTGTTATTGGGATGGATGTATCCAATGCAGTTCTTGATTTCTTTAACACAGGAAAGTTACTCCAGGAGCTGAACCATACGCTCATTGTTCTTGTTCCTAAAGTCCCCACACCTTCGCTTATTACGGATTACAGGCCGATCTCGTGCTGTAATGTTATCTTCAAGTGTATTAGTAAGATCGTTACTGACCGTATGAAAGGAACGCTGGATAGCATTGTGAGTGTCAACCAATCGGCCTTTGTGCCAGGAAGGAAGATTTCGGATAACATCCTTCTTACGCAAGAACTGATGCATAATTACCATAGGAGTTTTGGGCCTCCTAGATGTTGGACTCTGTATGCCCAAGACACATATTAAATTGATGTGGCTAGTACGTGATGATCCAAGTCGAGTCATACCCAATAACAAGCTAGACAAACACTTATATTATTTATTTGTGATATTATCAAACAAATAAATATCAACACTTAGAATATTTAGAAATTGGTTTTCTAAATAATTGCACTTGACAAACTAATAAATTATATGGATAATTTATTTTGAGAGAATATTTTATTTTGTTATTTAATGGGTTAAATAACATCATAAAAATAGCATAAGTCTTATAACATATGATGTTATATTTTATAAAAGTTATAAAATATATATATATGCAAGACTTATATTTTATATAAAAGAAATTGTATTTTTTTTATTATAAAAGCTTGGCCGCCACCCCCCCCCCCCCATGGGGTCTTCCCAAAGATTCTTGTCCAATGAGTTTCCATGCATGTTGTCATAAGTTAGAGGCATTTTGATTGGATGGTCTTCCCTAAGTTCTTTGGCCAATCATGTTGCATGCAAATGCATGTGTTAGTTGATCTCCTATTGGGCAATGTGGGTGGCAAAGTCTCTCATGTCTTTTATATTCATTTAGATGAATTTTGAGGAGAAGAACTTGAAGAAAATGGCTGAAAATGGCTGCATTTTTTCGGCCCCAAGATGATCATCCAAGAGTTGATTTTTATTTGAAAAATCAAGTGTAAGACTCTAAATAAATCGGGTCATGTATGGTTGATCTATTGGTGAGTTTCAAGTTCACATTTCAAGTGCAAGAACTCAACAAAAGGCCCTCTAATTTTCGGCCATATGATGGTTCCAAGAGGGGATCTTTCATGTGAGTTGCAAGTGAGAAATCCTAGCTAAACATAAAGTGTTTGTTGGAAGCTTGGGGTATACAAGCTTGAGGTCTTCTACTCTTGAAGACAACCATTTCAAGAAGCATCATCCGTTTCATAATCCTTGTACTTCAAGATGGTAGTTTTCTAAACATCCTATGGTTGTGTTTGGTAGTATACATCTCATATATGGATCCGGGTTTTGGGATTTTGCATATAAATGATTTTATATCTTATAAAAGTAACATGTTTTAAACTTATTTTCCGCTGCGTTTTTATTTCATATGGATGAAATTGCTTTGATAAACATGTTAAAATCCCATCAATGGCATCTAGAGCCGCTTATATGAGTGCATGCTTCAATAGACTTAAAATTTTCGGGTTTCGGGTTTGGTAAAAACCCTATGGCCGAAATTCTAAGTATGGTTATCCCTTTGTTTTTCAAGATTATATTCTTACATGCATAAATGAATCTTGAAAAATTATTTCATATGGATGATTTGTTTGTTTGGACAAAACTAACCTTTTCGGTTTTTTGGACATAGCCGAAAATGGTTATTAAAAGGGAACCATTTTTTTTATGCTTCTTGAAATTTATATAAATATATATGTGGATATATATTTTGGTGCATATAACCTAGCCATGACCTTGTGTTGAATGATTGTGTTGTGATTTATATTAATTATTCAATGGGTTGTAATAATTATTATTTTTTGTTCTTCCATTTGTAAAGATATGTAATTTATTTATTTTTCATTTGGCATGTAAAATAAATAGATTAGGTGCATTTTATTTTACTAGAAAAATGTATTAGGATATATTTTGTAAAAGAAGATGCACACAAAAATGCGGTTTTGGTTTTTGCCATTTTCGGGCATAAAGGACTTCATAGTTCTTAACGGGATTTTAGCCCGAAAACCAAAACACATTTTCGGAGCCCAAAGGAGTTTGGAGTTGAATTAAAGTACATTTTGGAAGCTCAAAGAAAGTGGAGAAATCACAACACAAAAGGGAGACTTGAAACATTTGGATGCGGGATCAAGTGGGAGTTCAACGACACATTGCTTGTGTCATTTTTCACCCTTTAGGAAGGACCTTTTGGCACACTTGTTTCGGCTAACAAGTGTGGTCAAAATAGTTGGCTATGGTTATGCACCTAATGATATATATGTTGTGCTTGTGTGGTTGCTTATTTATATTGTTTTGATGATATTTGGATATGCATGCTTAACAAACTAATAATCAACAACAAGCTTAAAATTGGTTCTTTAAAAGATCATTAAAATTGGTTAATAAAAGGTTATTAAAAATTAATGATTTTATAATAAAATGGGTTTTATTAAAAAGAACCTTGAAATTTGTTTCACAAAAGTACCAAGGATTTGAATGCATGCAAATATATGGTACATAAAGTTTTCTAAACTAGAATTTTGAAAACTCAAAATCTCTTTTATAAAACAAGTCAAACACCATCCTTTTATACAACACTCGAATCACTTGGGAACTCTTTTGTGGGATAAAGGTCACCTAACCATATTTGAGGGAACTTGTATATTCGAGGTGGGTTTACCATGTTTGTGGGATAAAGGTCACCTAACCACTTATGTGTATAAACTCACACGTGTGTGTAAGTTGGACGACTTGATTTGGAAACCATGAACTTAGGGTCACCGAAGCATGGGGAACAAAGGTGTTGATGGGATTAAACATGCCAACTAAACATAAAGATGTTTAACCGATCCCATATGGCTAGAAGTTGCAAAGAGTTGCAATTGTCAAACGTTGACTACCTTGTTAATTTAAATAATGGGATAAAGGTCACCTAACCAAAATTTAAATGTAACGTTGGATTCTAGATTTTAATTATTAATTGTCTATGAGACGTTAAAAGGGTATTAATGATTAAAATTTTAATAATATCGAAAATACTAAAATTGAACCTTGTTAAATTTTGTAGATGGCCGCTAACAATATTACCCAAACCGTCCGTAACCTATCACTAGAAAACGATCCTAATCCGGATGAACATCTTATGGAAGATAAGGATGCCTATATCGATTGGATTAAATATATCGAGAATACTATGCAAGCCTCTTGCCTCATGATAGGAATTATGATTTCCGAGATTCAAAAGGTTTTTGAACATCATGAGCATACGACATGATTACCCAATTGTAGGAAATGTTCCTAAGGGTAGAACGCTTCGAAACCGTTCGAGCGCTTCATGCATGTCGAATGGAGGAAACCCAATCGGACTCATCTTATGTTTTAAGATGAAAAGCCACATTGATCACCTCGAAAGGCTCGATATGGATAAAAGGATTTTATCCATTCTAACGATCAATGAGGGTGGCAACAAGAAAGGGCATCACCCCGACACCAAAGCAAATGTTGCAAATGGAAACGGGTAATTGAAAGGGAAATGATTAGAAAGACTAAAGCGAAACCACCGAAACCAAAAGAGAAGAAGGCAAAGGTTGCCATGAATGATCCATGCTTTAAGTGTGGTGAGATAGGGCATTTAAATAGGAATTGTCCAATCTATCTCAAAGAGTTGAAAAACAAGAGGGATGCTAGGCAAACCTCAGGTACAATCTTAATGATACATATTGATTTTAATGTTATTTCTTCTAACACATGGGTATTAGATACCGGATGTGGAACTCATGTTTGCAATTCGTTGCAAAAGGTTCAAAAGAAATAAACATTACAAGAAAGGAGACTATGTTTTGAAACTTCCAAATGGTTTGGAAATTGTTTTAAAATGTTTTGAATGCTCCTAGTTTGACTAGGAACATTATTTAAGTTTCCCTTTTGAGACAATATGTTTTGATTTAAAGTTTGTAAACAATGACATTTATATTTCGATGAATGACATGTTTTACTTTAAAACTATGCCTTCAAATGGTAGTTATGAATTGGTTCATAAATAATACATCATTTGATAGTTCAATGTACCAAGCAATCACCAACAAACTCAAAATGGATTTGAGTGAGACTTATCTTTGGCATTATCGCCTTGGTCATATAAACAGATGTCGCATGTAAACACTTCGAAAGAATGGTCTTTTGGAAACAAATGAAATTGGTTCATTTGATACATGTGAATCTTGTTTACAAGGTAAAATGACTAAGAAACCCTTTAGTGGGAAAGGGCAATAGATTTCTTAGGTATCATACATTCGAATGTATGTGATCCTTTTAAGCCAATGACTAGGAATGGTGAAAGATACTTCATTACTTTAACCGACAACTATAGTAGTTATGGTTATGTGTACTTGACACAAAGAAGAAGTTTTGAAACGTTCAGAATCTTCAAAAGGTGAAGTACAAAATCAACTCTTTTAAAGTTCTTCGTTTTGATAGAGGAGGAATCGAACTCTATTAGATATGGTTCGATCTATGATGGCTAGGAGCACATTATCTCTATCACTTTGGGGTTACGCTTTGCTCTCCGTGGCCCATATGGCCCCAACCAAGAAAGTGGATACGACGTCTTTTGAAATATGACATGGAAATGTTTCATCATTATCATATTTAAAAGTATGGGTTGTGAAGCTTATGTGAAGCAATACACCCCAAACAAGTTGGAAGTACGATCCACTAAGTGTATCTTCGTAGGATATCCTAAAGATGATACAGGATATTATTTCTACGATCCAACAAGCAAAAGTATTTGTTGCTCGAAAGGCAAAGTTCTTGGAAGATAAGTTCCTAATGGAAGGAACTAGTAGAACAGTGGAACTTGATGAGGATCAGGAACCAAAAGCCGATACACGTTTGGTTGATACTAGCACTCAACAAGAGGTTGTTGAAGATGATCAAATGGTTGATCAACATACACAAAACGTTCGCAGATCTGGTAGAATTAGTAATCCACCTGAAAGATATGGATTTTTTATGGATGGATGCTATGTGGTAGATTCAGATGAACCAACCACATACCATGATGCAATGTCGAAATCCGATTGCGACAAATGGCTTGAGGCTATGAACGTAGAGATGCAATCCATGTATGACAACCAAGTTTTGGAATTGGTTGTGCCACCACTTAACTCCAAAGTAGTTGGAAGTAAGTGGGTTTTCAAGAAGAAAACGGATATGCATGGAAACTTGGATACTTGTACAACGAAACTCTTAGCAAAAGGTTTCACTCAAACTCAAAGGGTTGATTATGATGAGACCTTCTCGCCTATGGCAATGCTAAAGTCAATTAGGATATTATTTGACATACCTGCATAATATGATTATGAGATTTGTAAAATGGATGTCAAAACGGCTTTCCTTAATAGATATCTTGAGGAAGATGTCTATATAGTTAAAGCCTGAAAGTTTTGTCGATCCAAAAACATCCTAACAAAGTATGCAAGTTAAAGATATCAATCTATGGATTGAAACAAGCATCTAGAAGTTGGAATCACCGTTTTGATGAAGAGATTAGGGAATATGGATTCATCAAAAACGTTGATAAAGCTTGTGTGAATAAGAAGGCTAGTGGGAGCATTATTACTTTCTTAGTATTATATGTCGATGACATTCTACTATTTGGAAATAACATTCCAACCTTGGAGGGTGTAAAAGCCTGGCTTGAAAGTTGTTTTTCCATTAAGGATTTCGGTGAAGTCGCCTATATTTAGGAATAAAGATCTATAAGGATAGGTCAAGGCGCTAGATAGGTTTAAACAAAAGTGCATACATTGACAAAGTCTTGAAAAGATTCAAGATGAAGAACTCTATGAAAGATTTGGTACCTATTCAAAGAGAGGACAATATTGAAAGCGTTTCAATGTCCAAGCTCAAAGGATGAGCAAGAAAGATTGAAAGGAATCCCATATGCGATAGCTATAGGATTCATTATGTATGTAATGATATGCACTGGAACAGACATGTCATGCGCTTTAGGCATGATGAAAAGATACCAGCGAGTAACAGTCATTGGGTGACTGTTAAAAAAATATATATTGAAATACCTTAGAAGGACTAAGGATATGTTTCTAATATATGGATCTGATGAAAAGAACTCGTTGTAAAAGGGTTACAAGGATGCGAGTTTCAGAATTCGTTGTAAAGGGTTACATGGATACGAGTTTCCAAACTGATCAAGATGGTTCTCGATCACAAACAGGGTAGCATTGTCCACTACAGAATCAGAATACATCGCCGCTTCATTGATCGAGATAATTCATATGGATCTGCCACTTGAATTATTACCAATCTAGGGGTAGTCCCTACCATTCAGGACCCTAGTGATCTTTGTGATAACGATGGTGTGATTGCTTAAATCACAGAACCTCGTGTACATCAAAAGACTAGGCACATTGAGCGGAGTTTCAACTACATAAGGG
Source organism: Helianthus tuberosus (assembly GCA_030545235.1). NCBI lineage: Eukaryota > Viridiplantae > Streptophyta > Magnoliopsida > Asterales > Asteraceae > Helianthus > Helianthus tuberosus. Next base: position 7,004 of record JARYGA010007706.1, on the reverse strand, counting down.
ATGAAGTTGAAAAAGAGAAAGATATGTATTCGCAAAGTTCACACTGATCAAAATATTGCAGATCCACTCACGAAGCTCCTTGAAAGGGCAAAGCATGAAAGGGTCATACTTGTGCCTTAGGACTTCGATATTCTAGTGATTGGATTTGATCTATTTTGTATTTGGATATTGGAACAACTGTTATTATAACTCATTATGGTATTTTGAGTTATGTTCCATTTTAGCATGTTTAAATCCGTGAATAAGTTACTTATTCTAAATGCTCGTAGTCGATCATACTTGTGGGAACAAATATGAATGTAAGACTATTATGAACTTGGATTGGTAGATATTCATGAAGTATGAATATAGAGCAAGGCGTTGCTGCCAAGGTTCATAGATATTTGTGGGATACAAATATTGGACTGACTCGCTCTCAAATATTACTGCATGGAATCATTTGTGATTGATCATAAGTAAATTTGAGTAAAGGAGAATATCATAGTATCCTCAGACCTGAGATACATATTGGGTCATACTCACCAAATATTATACCTTGACTTTTTCTTCGCTGTCAGTAATATGACAGTACATAAGGCTAAGCTCAGGTGTGGTACAAGGTGATTGTGAGAGACGTATGTAGTCAAGATGGGATTTGTTCCTCTTATTCGTTGAGAGTAAGATGTCTAAGGCCTGCTAAAGTTAAATCAACAGAGAGTGATCACTCTGTGTCTCTGGATTTGACATGACATCTGTAACGAAAGGATAAATGATAGATTCACCTAAATCATGTTCAAGTAAGGGACTTGAAGGGGATGATGTTATTGAATGGCACATATAGTCATACGTATTAGGGGTAGTAAACCGTAGTTAGGCGTTATTTACTACTTGCATCAATCTTCTATGTATCTTGTGCAAGTGGGAGATTGTTGGACTCTGTATGCCCAAGACACATATTAAATTGATGTGGCTAGTACGTGATGATCCAAGTCGAGTCATACCCAATAACAAGCTAGACAAACACTTATATTATTTATTTGTGATATGATCAAACAAATAAATATCAACACTTAGAATATTTAGAAATTGGTTTTCTAAATAATTGCACTTGACAAACTAATAAATTATATGGATAATTTATTTTGAGAGAATATTTTATTTTGTTATTTAATGGGTTAAATAACATCATAAAAATAGCATAAGTCTTATAACATATGATGTTATATTTTATAAAAGTTATAAAATATATATATGCAAGACTTATATTTTATATAAAAGAAATTGTATTTTTTTTATTATAAAAGCTTGGCCGCCACCCCCCCCCCCCATGGGGTCTTCCCAAAGATTCTTGTCCAATGAGTTTCCATGCATGTTGTCATAAGTTAGAGGCATTTTGATTGGATGGTCTTCCCTAAGTTCTTTGGCCAATCATGTTGCATGCAAATGCATGTGTTAGTTGATCTCCTATTAGGCAATGTGGGTGGCAAAGTCTCTCATGTCTTTTATATTCATTTAGATGAATTTTGAGGAGAAGAACTTGAAGAAAATGGCTGAAAATGGCTGCATTTTTTCGGCCCCAAGATGATCATCCAAGAGTTGATTTTTATTTGAAAAATCAAGTGTAAGACTCTAAATAAATCGGGTCATGTATGGTTGATCTATTGGTGAGTTTCAAGTTCACATTTCAAGTGCTAGAACTCAACAAAAGGCCCTCTAATTTTCGGCCATATGATGGTTCCAAGAGGGGATCTTTCATGTGAGTTGCAAGTGAGAAATCCTAGCTAAACATAAAGTGTTTGTTGGAAGCTTGGGGTATACAAGCTTGAGGTCTTCTACTCTTGAAGACAACCATTTCAAGAAGCATCATCCGTTTCATAATCCTTGTACTTCAAGAAGGTAGTTTTCTAAACATCCTATGGTTGTGTTTGGTAGTATACATCTCATATATGGATCCGGGTTTTGGGATTTTGCATATAAATGATTTTATATCTTATAAAAGTAACATGTTTTAAACTTATTTTCCGCTGCGTTTTTATTTCATATGGATGAAATTGCTTTGATAAACATGTTAAAATCCCATCACTAGATGGGCTTTCAAGGTTGACATTCAGAAAGCATATGACACAGTTGAATGGAGTTTTCTTAAAACGGTGTTACTTGGTTTTGGGTTCGAGCCACGGATGGTGGATTGGATCATGCTATGTGTTTCATCCACGTCTTATTCGGTTTGTGTTAATGGACATACTTACGGGTATTTCAAAGGAGAAAGGGGCTTAAGACAAGGTGATCCGATGTCCCCGTATCTTTTTACTCTTGTAATGGAAATTTTGACATGTATCCTTCAACACGCTACTAGGATTGATTCGTCTTTTAGATTTCATAACAGGTGTGAAAAGCAGAAGATCATTAACCTGTGTTTTGCTGACGATTTATTTATGTTCTCTAGAGGAGAAGTTGCTTCAGCTAGATGCATTATGGATTCCCTCTCAAAGTTTTCCAAGATGTCAGGTTTGGTTCCGAGTATCCAGAAGAGTACTGTCTTCTTTTATAATGTGCCTAATCAGGTTAAAAGTGCTATTTTGGGTATTATGCCTTTTATCGAAGGGGTGCTTCCTGTCAGATATCTATTTGTGCCTCTTATCACGTCGAGACTCCTTTATAAGGATTGTAGCATTCTTATTGAAAGACTGGAAAAACGCATTACAAACTGGAAAAATAAACTTCTCTCATTTGCTGGTAGTCTCCAACTGATTGTCTCTGTTTTGTCTTCTATGCACATTTATTGGTCTTCTGTTTCATATTACCTGCTCGGGTTATCATGGACTTGGAAGCCAAGATGAGGCGTTTTCTGTGGGCTCAAGGGCCGAACCAGCATGGAAAGGCCAAGGTCTCTTGGAAAGCGGTTTGTGTCCCTAAGTATGAAGGTGGCTTGGGCATTCGTCGTATTGGTGATGTTAATAAGTCTCTAATTGCGTCGCATGTTTGGAGCATTTTGACTAGGAGTCAGTCGTTATGGGTGGACTGGATACATTCTTACCGGCTGAATAATAGAAACTTCTGGGAATGTAGACTCCCTTCGAATTGCTGTTGGAGTTGGAGAAAGATTTTGCAGATTAGACCTCTTCTTAGAAATTTTATTTGGTCTAAGATTGGCGATGGTAAAAGCACTTCAGCTTGGTATGATTACTGGTGTGATGCTGGGCCTCTCGGCCGTTTTTTATCTCCTAGAACCATTACAAACCCAGGGTTCTCGATCCATTCTAGTGTTGCGGACATTATGAGAAACGGGAATTGGTTGTGGCCAGATGCTTGGAGATACTTATTTCCTGTTTTAAACCAGATTAACGTGTGTATACATCCGAGTGTTAATGATCGGATTGTCTGGAAGGTTTGTAATGACCTGCGGCCTCACTCATCGGCTATGGTTTGGGATTGTATCCGGACATCGGAGCCAGAGGTCTCTTGGGTGAATATCGTGTGGTTCTCTCAGTGTATCCCAAGGCATGCTTTTCTAATGTGGTTGATTATGCGGCGTAAACTTCTGACACAGGATAAAATCTTACAATGGGGAGCCGAGAGGAGAGGAAACATGAACATGATGTGTTGCTTGTTATGTTTTGCGGATTATGACTCGCACAATCATTTGTTCTTTGAATGTTGTTACTCTAAGCAGATTTGGTATATGGTCAGGAACAAAATTGGGATGTCGACTGTTGATGCGTCTTGGAGTACTATTGTGGACTGGTTAGCGGCTCGGGTCCGGTCCAAATCTGCTGCCAATTATGTTTGTCGTTTGGTAGTTGCGGCTTCAGCTTACATAGTTTGGTAGGAAAGGAATGCCCGTTTGTTCAGGAATCATGCTAGGCCCCCAGATACGGTAGCTGCAACAATCATCAATACTGTCCGTTATAAGTTGATGGGAGTGAGGTTCAAGAATACAGCAAAAGTGAAGAGACTGTTGGAGGAATGGGATATTCACGGGGATGAGCTTATTGACACGGGAGGCTGATTGGTTGATGTTTTTTTATTTTCCTAGATTGTTAGTCTAGTTGAGGTTGTCTTGGTTGTCTTTGTGTTGCGTTTGCTTGTTTGTTTTTTGTTTACTTTCATGGGGCCTGTCCCATGTCTGAACTAGTGGGGGTATTTCCTCACTACTTGTTTTTTACAGTGTGAATATATAGAATCACCGGGGTAACCCTTTACCCAAAAAATACTCCTTCTCTTAGCTGAAAAAAGTCTTTGGTTCCGCTCTTGCCAAATAAAATAGGACGCCGCACCAACAACAAGTTTCCCAATAACGTGCTCGACCGCTTTTGAATGCGCAACAAGAAGCAAATGATCAAAAATCCTATCCCAAGAGTTTTGAACATCCTCCATCCCTGCTTTCTTCCGAATACCATTCCAAACTAGAGCCGAATAATTGCACTCAAAGAATAAGTATTCATGAGAGTCTGGTCCAGCCGTAGATAACGAACAACACATGAGGTTGAAATTTGCATTACCCGAAAAATTCCACTTACTCATAACATCCTGTCTTTTAAGTTTCTTGTTCACTAGAAGCCACATTAGAAACGAATGCCTCGGAATTGACTGAGGAAACCAAACAGCCCCGGCCCAAGGAACTTTGGGATAAACCTGGCGTAAATCATTCCAGCAAGCCGCAACCGTGAACTCCATCTCCTTAGCCGATCTTGTTCTCCAAACAATTTTATCTTGAACTCTAGATGTGATAGCTATATTAGGAAGATTACGAAGCTCTGAGACTTGGTGTAACCATGACATCGGCCATATCCACTCCCCTGACTGACACATATTCGCAACCGTAGCTTCCATTTGAAACCCAGCATTAAAATGTTCACAGAAGGTTGAAAAGTAGTACGGGGGGAATGTGAGATCGAAAGTAACCTAGCGCAATATTTCGGCGTAAATGAAATAATGAATAAGGACAGAAAAAACCAACTCATGTTTAGGGAGTTCATCAGAACTTTAACTGCTATCATTGCTGCTTTTCATGCTTTGGCGGGAGCTGCATGGTCCTTGAATTTTTTTTTCATTGCTTCTTTCTGCCTATTTAATTCTATCTATTGGTTGTCTATTTATAGTAATACTCTGTATCTCTTTATTATTTCCGATGAACAGTCACTCACTTTTGACAGTTATACGATTCCAGAAGATGATCTAGAATTGGGTCAATTACGTTTATTAGAAGTGGACAATCGAGTGGTTGTACCAGCCAAAAGTCATCTACGTATTATTGTAACATCTGCTGATGTACTTCATAGTTGGGCTGTACCTTCCTCAGGTGTAAAATGTGATGTTGTACCTGGTCATAATATGTTACAAAAAAAGGTTGGTTAAAACCAAGGTGGGAAACCCCTGATTTCCTATTTATCTTTCTGTTGGGAATCTTCCTTCCCCTGCCGTCATTGTCATTTTGTTCTGGGAATCCAGAGACTCCCCCCATCGATACCTCCGGGTTCTTTGCGGAACCACCTGCCCCTATGCTTGGCAACAAAATGGGCAAGTGGGTCCGGTTATAGCGGAACCGCAGCAGATTCCGGCGGCTATCGATCCGGAACCCTTATGGGCAGACGAGGTCCGCCGAAGAGCTCTCCGGACCCGCTTGGATCTGCGGAATTAACTAAATATCCGACCGCTTAGTCCGCAGGTTATGACGCAAATTATAGACTATCAAATCTTGGTTGAGAGGGAAATAGAGAAGTACCTATTAGCCCAAGGGTACCACCGGGCTAATTTGGTACGGAATTGGATCGAGATACGGCAACAAATCTTTTCTGGGGAGCGGTTCACAGTCCGCAACTATCAGAGGCTCTGTGGAACCATTCAAGATTTTGGAATTGAGAATTTCGCCCCCCTCCAGAGGGTTCGCCGAGGGAATCATTTACTATAAATCAAAAGTAGTGTCGTGGATAAAAAAAGAATCTAGTCTAATGACTCGCAGATGTAGGATAGGTGATAAAAAACCCGAACCGAACTGCGTGACCAAAGCGACTCCTACGGAAAAGTAAATCGAAAGATTTGCAGCCAGTTCAAGCTTGGCAAGTCGCGCCTTTCAGTCGAGTTCCGGGAGCAAGAATCTCTTTCAAGTTCAACTAGTCATGCTCAACGCGCGAATGACAAGCCATCGATCGCTGCTATAGTCACTTCATGGCGCCAGTTTTCGATTGAGACTCCGGGAGCTTTCCTATTCCAAGTGTTATTGTTGAATAGGAGAATCAAGCGACAGCGACCACTAAAGAGGGGGCTAGCGCTCCACTGAACAGCAAGCTAAAAGAGACTCTTGACCACTGAAGAGCTGGCGGTGACAGAAAGTATTCCTAGAAATATTACATAGCAGCGTGGCTAGCTCAGGTTCCCGTAGGTCGACTTTGGCGATCTAAATCGATGTTGCTTCCTGGCGCTATACGCGTTAGGCTCAGAAGCATGCCTGTAAGTGGCGTTAGGAGATGGACGAGTTAAAGCAAGAAATCTTACTCAAGAAAGTGTTTATGGTCGTTGAGCTCGAGAGGACTTTAACCGAGGTAAACTACTTCAATCGAAGTTGATGGGAAGAATAGCTTCTAGAAAGACTTAAAGGAAGAGTGACGCCTACTTACCATTCAGAATAGACGTTTATTTACGTTCAGTCGCAAGAAAGCATCTCGAAGCATTCTTCGTTCATAAGAGTTCCTAACTCTCGCTAGAAGATTGGTTAAATAGGTAATGTTGGTGAACTATCCCGCACAAGCTGCTGCAGAGGTCGTAAGGAAGTAGGCTCGATCGAAGAAGAGCTAGTGGCGCTAGGGGATGATTGAAGTCAATCCGAGTTGCTAAAAGCCCGTGTTTTTCATTGTAATATGAAATCCTTTTCATAAGGAGGATTCCTAACTTCAAAGTTGCTAAAACACCGTATTTTTTATAGTTATTCAATAGATGTTTAATATTCTTCCATAGTCAATCTTATAGTTTAAAGTGTATCTTTGTATGGTTTGAATTCATCCATGTAAAATGCCCACAGAAGGGCG